>AWOL01S0004096.1:0-55052 GCA_000715115.1 Nicotiana otophora | reverse complement strand
GGCTTGAGAACATGATGGTGACATAAAGATAGAATGTGTAATTCTTATATTTAGCATTGTGAAGATGGTATATGTTGTGAAAAGTTATATAATGATATGTGAATTTAGCCTAAGGGGGTCACACTTGTTCAACATATTTAAGCATGATATGAGAGGTGCAAGGCAGTCGTACTTGCTAGTACTATATTAGAGTATGGATTGAAGGGTAAAATGTTAGAAGAGAATTTAACGGTAGAGTGAACATAAAAGAGTGAAATGCTAACCGTAATGGTGTCGTGAGGGTGGAAAATAATAGCCTATAGCAATATATGTTACAACTAGTAGCGAAGTGATACTTAGATACGAAAATGAACAAAGAAAGTTCCTATGAGTATAACCAATCTATCCTATTGTCAGAATAATGAGCGTATCGGCATAATGATGAAATAAACTCAACATACGATAAAAGATTGAAGCGGTAAAATAGATAATACGAATTGGGGGATAATGTCATAACCCAATTCTCCCTCCGTGAGACGTCGTGACGGCACCTAGTCTCTACGACTAGGTAATCCTAACACAATATGGAAATAACAAAATAGAAGTAAAACTTAACAACTAACTGCAACATATAACTACATAACTGGTAACAATGCCTCTCGGCATGTACAATAACCAGCACTCTAGTAATACATAGTATTCCCAAAACTCGGAACATCATAAGTCACAAGCTATACAAGGAAACTAGAATCTCTATACACGAGAGTCTAATAAAAGAAATACGGAAGGTAAATAACATAAGAGAGAATAGAGGGGGACTCTGAGGTCTATGGACGCGGCATATGTACCTTGAAGTCTCCGTACAAAAGCAAGCACTCTGAGCTAATAGCGGGGCTGATAAGAAGTACTTGGATCTGCAAACAAAACATGTGCAGAAGAGTAACATGAGTACACCACAACGGTACCCAGTAAGTGCCAAGCCTAACCTCAGTAGAGTAGTGACGAGGTCAGGTTCGGGACCTACTGGGATGTAATAAATAAAGCAGGAAAATATAACAGTATAATAAGAGACTGGAATTTAACAAAAAAAAAACAAGGCGAAATAACAGCACAACACACAGGGATAAACAGTTGGGGATCTCCCGAGATACCATCTCATAGTCCCAAAATAAATATGCAGGGAGAACTCCTGAGGTTCCGCCTCGTAGTCTCAAAAGTAAATATACAGGGAGAATTCCCGAGGTACCGCCTCGTAGTCTCAAAAGTAAATGTGCAGGGAGAACTCCCGAGGTAACGCCTCGTGGTCTCAAAACTAAATGTGCAGAGAGAACTCCCGAGGAACCGCCTCGTAGTCTCAAAAGTAAACACACAACTCAAACCTATAAATACCATAGTGAACAACAAGAATTCTGCAGTTAAGACTGATAAAGAATAAGAAAAACAGGAAATCAACTAGGCATGTTGCACAGAATTCAAATAAGAAGTTAAAACATGTAGACATCCGATATTAGACTAAACATGATAACTACATATGTTGGTTTAACTCAACTAAGAATGAAAACAGGCTATTATTCAGCAAAACATGGGTTTTTCAAAAATAGCATGTGTACGCACTCATCACCTTGCGTACACGGCCCTCACATATCACAACAGTACCAAATCCTAAGGGAATTTCCCCCACATAAGGTTAGGCAAGCCACTTACCTTAAATCTCGCTCAATCAATCGATAAGGATGCCTTACCCTCGATTTTCCGACTCCGAATGACCCGAATCTAGCTAGAAGCAATTACATATCATGAATACAATTACGAGAAACTAATTTAAATAAGAAATCTACGACTTTAGAAAAAATCAAAAATTCGACCCAAAAGGCCGACTCAAGCCCACGTCACGGAATCAGGCAAAAATCACAAAATACGAACACCCACTCGACCACGAGTTCACCCATACCAAAATTACCAAAATACGACACCAAATTGCCACTCAATTCCTCAAATCAACTCACCAAATCCCTAACCTCCAACTCCCAATTTCCACCTTAAATATGCACTAACTAAGTGGGAAAATAAATTGGGATGCAAGATTATTGATCAAAAATAAGAACAAGGGACTTACCTCAAGAAATCCCTCGAAACTGCTCTCAACAATCGCCCTAGACCGAGTTTGCAAAGTCCAAAATGAGAAAAATCATGAAGCCCTTCGGTTTTAAACACTGCCCAAGCTTCTCGCTTTTGCGGTCATATTAGCCGCTTCTGCGGCACCGCTTTTGCATTCAGTTCCTCGCATCTGCAGAGTCCTTTAAGCCTACCAATCGCTTCTGCGGTCATAACCCCGCTTCTGCGGGCCAACCTCAAACTCTCGCGTCCGCTTCTGCGACCTTCCAAGCGTAGGTGCGAGTCCGCACCTGCAGAACACCCTCCGCATCTGCGCTCCACAGCCCCCAATCCAAAATTTCGCATCTGTGCAACCTGGCCCGCACCTGAGAGCTCACACCTGCGATCCAAGCTCCACAGGTGCGGTCACACCAGCAGAGTCGTGCTTCAGCCATGCACCAAGTCTCTTTTTTGATCCGATAGCCATCCGGAATACACCCGAGGCCCTCGGGACCTGAACCAAACATACCTACCAGTCCTAAAACACCATACAAACTTAGTTGAGCTCTCAAAATATGTCAAACAACAACAAAAACACGAATCACCCTCCAATTTAAACTTAATGAACTTGAAACTTCAAATTTCTACAAGTGATGCCGAAACGTATCAAACTACGCCCGATTGACCTCAAATTTTGCACACAAGTCATATTCAACTTTATGTACCTACTCTAACTCTCGAAATCGAAATCCGACCCCGATATGAAAAAAGTCCACTTCCGGTCAAAATCTTCAAAAATTCGACTTTGGCCATTTCAAGCCTAAATCAGCTACAGACCTCAAATTCACAATCCGGACATGCTCCTAAGTCCAAAATTACCCAACGGAGCTAACAAAACTGACAAAACTTCATTCCAGAGTAGTCTTCACATAGTTCTAACTGCAATCAAAATCCTAAGACATAAGCTTCTATTTTAGGGACTACATGTTCCAAAACACTCCGAAACCAAAACCATGACCTCCCGACAAGTCACATAAGCAGAAACAGTTACGGGGAAAGCAGAGAATAAGGGATCAGGGATATTACTCTCAAAATGACCGGCCGGGTCGTTACATCCTCCCCCTCTTAAAACAATCGTTCGTCCTCGAACGAGCATAAAGACATACCTGAAGTGGTGAAAAGATGAGGATAACGATTCTGCATATACTGCTCGATCTCCCAAGTCATCTCTTGGACCGGCTGACCCCTTTACTTAAACTTTACTGAAGCAATGTCCTTTGATCTCAGCTTTCGAATCTCCCAATCCAAAATAGCCACCGACTCCTCAACATAAGATAGATTCTTGTCCAACTGGACTGAGCTGAAATTAAACACATGAGACGGATCATCGTGATACTTCTAGAGCATAGAAACATGGAATACCGGATGAACTCCTACTAGACTGGGAGGAAAGACAAGCTCATAAGCAACCTCCCCAACTCGCCGCAACACCTCAAATGAACCAATGAACCTTGGGCTCAGCTTGACCTTCTTTACGAACCTCATAACACCCTTTATAGGCAAAATCCGGAGCAAGACCATCTCTCCTACCATGAATTAAACATCATGAACCTTCCGATCCGCATAACTCTGCTGTCTGGATTGGGCTGTGCGAAGTCGATCCTGAATCACTTTTACCTTCTCCAACACATCCTGAACCAAGTCTGTACCCAATAACCTAGCCTCACCCGGCTCGAACCAACCCACTGGGGATCGACACCGCCTACCATACAAAGCCTCATATGGTGCCATCTGAATACTGGACTGATAACTGTTGTTGTAGGAAAACTCTGCAAGTGGCAAGAACTGATCCCAAGAACCTCCAAACTCCATCACACACACATAGAGCATATCCTTTAGTATCCGAATAGTGCGCTCGGACTGTCCGTCCGTCTAAGGGTGAAATGTTGTGCTCAACTCCACTCGAGTACCCAACTCATGTTGTACGACCCTTCAAAACTATGATGTAAACTGCGTACCCAAGTCAGAGATGATGGATACCGGTACGCCATGAAGCCCGACGATCTCGCGGATATAAACTCGAGCCAACTGCTCGAAAGAATAGGTAGTCATCACAAGAATGAAATGAGGTGACTTGGTCAGCCTATCCGCAATCATCCAAACTGCATCAAACTTTCGCTGAGTCCGTGAAAGCCCAACAACGAAATCCATTGTGATCCTCTCCCATTTCCACTCCGGAATATCTAACTAATGAAGCAACCCACCTAGCCATTGATGCTCTTGCTTCACCTGCTAGCGATTTAGACACCGAACTACATATTTCACTATGTCCTTCTTCATTCTCCTCCATCAGTAATGCTGCCTTAATTCCTGATACATCTTCACAGCACCCGGATGAATGGAGTACTGCGAACTGTGAGTATCCTGGAAAATCAACTAACACAACCTATCTATAGTGCGCACAAATACCCTGCCCTGCATCTTTAATGTACCATCATCTCCAATAGTGACCTCCTTAGCATCACCGTGTTGAACCATGTCCTTAAGGACAAGCAGATGGGGGTTATCATACTGACGCTCCCTGATACGATCATAAAGAGAGGACTGAGAAACCACACAAGCTAATACTTGACTCGGCTCAGAAATATCCAATCTAACAAACTGGCTGGCTAAGGCCTAAACATCCAACGCCAATGACCACTATACTGCCGGTAGATATACTAAGCTCCCCAAACTCTCCCCCCGGTGACTCAAAGCATCGGTCACCATATTGGCCTTCCCGAGGTGGTACAAAATGGTGATATAATAATCTTTAAGCAGCTCCAACCACCTCCGCTGAAGCAAGTTAAGATCCTTTTGCTTGAACAGATGCTGCAAACTCCGGTGATCGGTGTAATTCTCACAAGAGACACCGTATAAATAGTATCACCAAATCATCAAGGAATCAACAATAGCTGCTAACTCAAGGTCATGGACATGATAGTTCTTTTCATATACCTTCAGTTGTTTGGACGCGTAGGAAATCACCCTACCGTCCTGCATCAACACCGCATCGAGACCAATCCACGACGCATCATAATATACAGTATAAGATTCTGAACCTGTAGGTAATACCAATACTAGGGCTGTAGTCAAAGCAGGTTTGAGCTTCTGAAATCTCTCCTCACACTCCTCTGTCCACCTGAACGGAGCACCCTTATGGGTCATCCTGGTCATAGGTGCTGCAATAGATGAGAAACCCTCTATAAATCGACAGTAATACAACGCCAAACCAAGAAAACTCCGGATCTCCGTAGCTGAGGACGGTCTGGGCCAAATATGCACTACCTCAACCTTACTCGGATCCACCTGGATCCCATCACTCGATACTACATGACCCAAGAATGCCACTGAGTCTAGTCAAAAATCACACTTTGAAAATTTTGCCTATAATTTCTTTTGTCTCAGGGCTTGAAGCACAGTCCTCAGGTGCTGCTCATGATCCTCTCGAGTCCGGGAGTACACCAGAATGTTATCAATAAACACAATGGTGAATGAGTCAATATAGGGTCGGAACACACTGTGCATCAAGTGCATAAATACTGCTGGGGCATTGGTCCGCCCAAATGACATCACCAGAAACACGTAGTGACCATACCGAGTCCTGAAAGTAGCTTTCGGGATATCTGGATCCCGAATCTACAACTGATGATAGCCTGAACATAAGTCAATCTTGGAAAACATTCTGGCACCCTTTAACTGATCAAATAGGTCGTCAATACGAGGAAATGGATATTTGTTGTTCACTGTGACTTTGTTCAACTGGCGATAATTAATACACATACGCATAAAATCATCTTTCTTCTTCACAAACAAGACAGGAGCACCCCAAGGTGACACACTGGTCCGAATGAAGCCCTTATCAAGAAACTCCTGTAACTGCTCCTTCAACTCCTTCAATTCAAGAGGAGCCATACGATATGGAGGAATATAGATGGGTTGAGTGCCCGACAATAAATCAATGCCAAAGTCAATATCTCTGTCGGATAGCATGCCCGGAAGAGTAGTTGGAAAAACATCCGGAAAGTCCCTCACTACTAGAATTGACTTAAATGTAGGGGTATCAATACTGGCATCTCTCACATAAGCTAGATACACGTCACACCCCTTCTCAACCATTCATTAAGCTTTAAGAAATGAAATAACTCTGCTGGGAGTATACTCTAAGGTACCTCTCGACTCTAATCGTGGTAATCCTGGCATAGCCAGCATCACAGTCTTAGCGTGACAATCAAGAATAACATAATGGGTGACAACCAGTCCATTCCCAAAATAACATAATGGTCTCAAAACCACTAAGAGCAACCAAACACGACCGATACACACAGTCCACAATAAGAGAATCTCCGACAGGTGTAGACACATAAAAAGGAGAACTCAAAGAATAGCGAGATATGCCTAAATACATGGCAAAATAAGAGGACACATAGGAATAAGTGGAGCCCAGATCAAATAAAGCCGATGCATCTCTATGACAGACCAGAACAATACATATAATGACAGAGTCGGAAGCAACTACCTCTGTACAAGCAGGCAGAGCATAATATCTGGCCTGGCCTCCCCCTCTAGGGCGACCTCGACCTTCCCGACATCCACCTCGAGTTGGTTGAGCAGGTGGGGTGGTAGCTGGTGCTGTAATCATAGCCTGAGGACCCGATGGAGCACACGGTGCCTGAGAAGTATGTGGAGGTACACCCCTCCTAAGTCTGGGGCAATCCTTTACCATATGGCGAGTGTCGCCATACTCGAAACAAGCTCTCGGAGGGCGTGACTGTTGTGACTGGCTCGGGCCAAGTCTGCTAGATTGACCGCTAAAAGCACCCCGTGCAGGAGGCGCACTAGATACTGACGGTGCATAATAAGGCTCTTGGGACATAGAAGGGGCCGAAATACCACTGGCGGCTAGAAGTGCTGAGTGAACGAGGCGGCTCATATAACCCCTACCATGACGAACTGCAGCTGGGGTATGAGCACCACTATAAGTGCGAGACTTGCGAGACCTCTTGGCCTCCCTCTCCTCTCTCTCCTGAGCAAGCATACCCTTCAATCTCCAAGCAATACTCACAACGTGCTGGTAAGAAATATCCATCTCCAACTCCTGGGCCATCCTAAGACTGATACTAGGGTGGAGTCCCTCAATAAACCAACGAACCCTCTCTCGAACCGTGGCAACCAAGGCTGGTGCATGTCAGGCCAAATCACTGAAGCGAACTGCATACTCTGACACAATCATAGTACCCTGGCGGAACTGCTCAAACTCCATGCACCATGTGTCTTTGAGACTTTATGGAACATACTCACTCAAGAACATATCCGAGAACTAGGTCCATGTCAGTAAAGCTGCCTCATTCGGACTACCCAACTCATAAGTATGCCACCACTGATAGGCTGCTCCTCTGAGTTGGAATATAGTAAAAAAAACCCCAATCGACACCGCTACACCCATAGTACGGAGAATACGGTGACACTCCTCCAGAAAACTCTGGGCATCCTCTGACTCCAATCCACTGAATGTAAGAAGGTGATACTTCTTGTACCTCTTAAGTCTGAGTTGTTCAGCCTCAGAAACTGTTACCCTAACCTCAGGATGAGCTGGAGCTACCGGCTACATCGGTATCATCTCTAGAACCTGGTCGACCTAAACCCACTGCTCTGGAGTACTAGCGATAGGAGTCTGTGCTCCTCCCCTGACCTGAGATGTGGCAGGAGCAAGTGGAATCAATCCAGCCGGAGCTAAGGTGCTGAACATGCTCAGAAACTGGGCTAGCGCCTCTTGGAGGGCTGGTGCAGCAACATGTATCTCAGGTGTCTGCCCTCCATCTGGAGCTACTGGGGGCTCCTCTGTGGCAGCTCGTGCGAGTGCTCTGGATGCACCGTGTGGACGTCCTTGGCCTCTACCGCGACCGCTGTCTCTCACGACTCTAGCAAGGTGCGCGGGTGCATGGGCATCAGATCCACCTGTACGTGTCCTCAACATCTGTCAGAGAATATAATACAGAACTTTAAAATTTTGAAGTCAACAATTTTCGTACGACAAAGAATCAAAGAAGTGTAGTTTTGCTAATATTTCCATAGGCTCCCGAAGATAAGTACAAATATCTCTGTACGGATCCGCGAGACTCTAATAAATTGGCTCGTGACTCACGACACCTATGAACCTAGAGGTCTGATACCAACTTGTCACGACCCAATTCTCCTTCTATGAGATGTCGTGACGACACCTAGTCTCTACGACTAGGTAATCCTAACACAATGCGAAAATAACAAAATGGAAGTAAATCTTAACAACTAACTGCAACTGATAACTAAATAATTGGTAACAATGCCGCTCGACATGTACAATAACCAACACTCTACTAATACAAAGTATTCCCAAAACCCGAAATATCATAAGTCACAAGCTACAGAAGAAAACTAGAATCTCTATACACCAGAGTCTAATAAAAGAAATACGGAAGGTAAATGACATAGAAGCGAATAGAGGGGGATTCCGAGGTCTGCGGATGCGGCAGATGTACCTTGAAGTCTCCGTACAACAGCAAGGACTCTCAGCTAATAGCGGGACTGATAAGAAGTACTTGGATCTGCACACAAAACATGTGTAGAAGAGTAGCATGAGTACACCACAACGGTGCCCAGTAAGTGCCAAGCCTAACCTCGGTAGAGTAGTGATGAGGTCAGGTCCGGGCCCTACTGGGATTTAGTAAATAAAGCAGGAGAATATAACAATATAATAAGAGACTGAAATTTAACAAAAAGAAAACAAGGCGAAATAACAGTACAACACACAAGGATAAACAACCGAGGATCTCCCGAGATATCGTCTCGTAGTCCCAAAATAAATATGCAGGGAGAACTCCCGAGGTACCGCCTCGTAGTCTCAAAAGTAAATATATAAGGAGAAATCCCGAGGTACCGCTTCGTAGTCTCAAAAGTAAATGTGCAGGAAGAACTCCCAATGCACCGCCTCGTAATCTCAAAAGTGAATGTGCAGGAAGAACTCCCAAGGAACTGTCTCGCGGTCTCAAAAGTAAATGTGCAGGGAGAACTCCAGAGGAACCACCTCGTAGTCTCAAAAGTAAACACACAGCTCAAACCGATAAATACCATATTTAACAGCAAGAGTTCTACAGTTAAGACTGATAAAGAACAAGGAACGTAGGAAATCAACTAGGCATGCTGTACAGAGTTCAACTAAGCAGTTAAAGTATATAGACATGCGATATTAGACTAAACAGGATAACTACACATGTTGGTTTAACTCAATTAAGAATGAAAACAAGCTACTATTTAGCAACATTCGGGGTTTTCAACAAATATCCCGTGTACGTACTCATCACTTTGCGTACACGACGCTCACATATCACAATAGTACCAAAACCTAAGAGGATTTCCCCCACATAAGGTAGGCAAGCCACTTACCTTAAATCTCACTCAATCAATCGATAATGATGCCTTTCCCTCGATCTTCCGACTCTGAATGGCCCAAATCTAGCCAAAAGCAATTACATATCATGAATACAATTATGAAAAACTAATTTAAATAATAAATCTGCGACTTTAGCAAAGAATCAAAAATTCGGCCCAAAAGGTTGACTCGAGTACACGTCACGGAATCAGGCAAAAATCACTAAATACGAACACCCACTCGACCATGAGTTCACCCATACCAAAATTACCAAAATCTGACACCAAATCGCCACTCAATTCTTCAAATTAACTCACAAAATCCCTAACCTCCAACTCCGAGTTTCCACCTTAAATACGCACCCATGTGAATCACTCTCCAATCCAAACTTAATGAACTTGAAACTTCAAATTTCTACAACCGATGTCGAAACCTACCAAACCACGTCCAATTGACCTTTAATTTTGCACACAAGTCATATTCAACATTACGGTCCTACTCCAACTTCCGGAATTGGAATCCGACCCCGATATCAAAAAGTCCACTTCCGCTCAGAATCTTCAAAAATTTGGCTTTTGCCATTTCATGCCTAAATCAGCTACAGACCTCAAATGAACAGTCCGGACATGCTCCTAAGTCCAAAATTACCCAACGGAGCTAACAGAACTGACGGAACTCCATTCTGGAGTCGTCTTCACACAGTTCCGACTACGGTCGAAATCCTAAGACTTAATCTTCCGTTTTAGGGACTATGTGTCCCAAAACACCCCGAAACCAAAAACAAGACCTCCCGACAAGTCACATAAGCAGAAACAGATACGAGGAAAGTAGAAAATAGGAGATTAGGGCTATTACTCTCAAAGTAACTGGCCGGGTCGTTACAGATAAATAGCACATAAAAGCAGGTGAGCATGTAAATGGTCTCAGAAACATTTATCTGAAATTGCTGTTAACTCTTCGAGTGGTAGGTAAGAGTTTCAAATTTTATTTAACCCTAAGTGGGGAGCGTTTGAGTAAGTAGATGTCACCTTTAAAGTGATGGTTTAAAAAACGGTTATGGTTACGAAAAGCAAGATGAATGAGGTATTACTAGTAACCTTTATGATCAGAAGGGTACGGTCATCATGAAGCGCTTGTACGACAATTACAAACTCATTACCAGCAATAGTTACGATATCCTGCATCAGGGATGTTAAAAGTTATGTATGATAGTCAAGGATTTAATGGGCAACTCAAATATATTCCTACAACTTGGGGACATATGCGATTTGAATTAAATTCAAGTATTGGCGGAGAACAAGGAAGTTCTTTGAATTGTACATGGGATTAAGTGGAATAAGAAGGCATTTTAATATGTACACACTTATCACGAAATGAAATAGAAAAGGGTAATGTAATGTGCATTCTTGAATGAGAAGAGACTCTTCTATACAAAAATAAAGTATGCTAGTAAAAAGGTGTTCCAAGAAGAGCACTAATATTAAAAGTGTGTGAGTATCATCGTGATAACGATGACTCTCGGCTGTTAAAAGCTTACGGGCTACAATAGCATGTCTATGGTGTGCATGGAAATAAATACAATCCCAAAATTTTGGTAGAAAAATATCACAAGATACTCAATGGTATCAAGGAATTGGTAAAACTTAAGAAATAAAACTAGAACACGGATGTCCGCAAGTAGGTGGCAAACTTGTGTTATGAAATCGAACGAAGTGAGTTGCATTATTTTTACAGCAAACTTATTGGTATAAATAGTTATCAAGTTATGAATCTAACATGAGCTCTAAAGGTATGAGCGAAGGTGGGGGTATGAAATTATCATATGATGGATAAATCTGAGACAAATATCTTATTAATCTTTGGAAGGAATAAAAGAACATTCCAAAATAGTTTTGATGATTAGAGAATTTTAAAAGTCTAAAGCGGGAAAACTTTTCCTTGAAACAAGATTCATAAAAGATAACAGACTAATTTAAAGGTATTGGTTATAAGAACATTGTAAGGCTATGAGTCAGAATGGATAAGTTTACAGGTATCAAGTAGGTAATATAACTTCGCTCGTACCAAACATGAGTCATAACTTCGAGGAAGCTGAGAATTTAGGAAGCATGGAAATGTGCCATTCTATATTATTCCAAAAAAAGGTGAAATTTGTAGAAGCACCAATCATAGAGAGATTTTGGTTTACTTGAAGATACTTTTCAAGTACAAGTTGACGTATTCAAGATGAAAGACTACATATATGCTCAGTAGTGATATGGGTACTATGTCGAGTGTATATTATTAATATTGAGCAGTATGCAGGTATGTAAATAATCAAAGTACGAAAGTATATATTTGATGCATTTATGATATATGTAATTCGTGTGGGGCCTAAATAGTTTGCCATATTCTATATTTCTAATTGTTGAGCTATATTGTTATTCGTGCCCGTGTGGGGGCTAGTTATAAACAGGTTAAAGTTTTTGGATAGTCCTAGTTATAAGGGAAACTCTGCCGAAAGTTTTACGAATGTGTAAAGGTAGCCAACTTTTGAGGACCAAAAGTAAGTTGAGATTTTAAAAATGAAGTATAAGACCCATATAAAGTCAATAATTGCATATGCATGGTGGTTAGAGATAAAATAATGGTAACTCTATACTTAGAAGTTACTTGTAAAACATTCGAAGACGAATGTTCTTAAGTGGGGGACAATGTAGCACCCCGGAAAATTTTGAAATACTTAAGCGCTATTAAGAAAGTTGATGTGTGCTAATTATATTATTTTGTATGCAGACGAGGACTATTAATATGATGGATATTAATTGGATATGATAATAAGTGTACGAGGTGTATTTGAAGTAATATATGGCATAAGGAGAGCCCTTGGGACAAATCAAGTTGGAAATTACATGATAGACTAAAGTTTCAAATGAGTACGTACAAGACCTAAGTTTGGACGCAAATATCTACATATATGTAAGGAGTTATATGATGTACAACCTGTGAAATGAACGATCTTCGAGTCTAGTTTTTAACACTTCAAACCGTTTGCCATTTTGATATTCCTACAAGAAGTTATGGCCAAATTATCAAATATTGGCAGAGGAGTGAACTGGGGATGCGAAGCATTCCGGACCGCGTCCGAAAGAAAGGCTGGCAGTGACGTACTGCCATAGCATCTGAGTCCGCATCCGTGCTTCAAAGAGAAGTGAACTTGGGATGCGAAGCATCCGGAGCAGCGTCTGAAACCAGAAATCTGGGCCTATAAATACAAAATCGAGAGAAGAGAGTATTTTGTGTATTGAGGTTAGGGTTCTTGAGGTGAAGAGGTGATTTTGAGCTCACATCAAGTCCAATCAACTAAGGTAAGTTGTTAATGATGTTGTGGGTTGATTCTTACTCAATATACATGAGTTCTAATATAATTATTTTATATAAATACTAGATTTTATCATCAAATCCGCAAGAATGATATCCCTTGAGAGAGTGATATCCCTTGAGATAGTACTATTTTGAGCTATTATTAGCATGGTTGAGTCGATTCGTACGACACTACGATGAGACGACCTGAGCAAGTAGGGTATATGATACTTGCCGCTAGGTACATAACCTAGTTGACTTTCTTATGTCGGTAATTGTATACTACTCCCAGTGAAAGGTAAGGATGATTTTATTATGTTTAGGCCTAAGGAGAAGAAAGTGATTTCGATGACTTAAAGAAAATGGAATTATTTTGTATGATTTTATCCAATATTTTAGGTTGATATACATATTTTAAAAGTATATATTGTGGGTTATGTTTTACTTGTCTTTTATTTAAAATGACAAGGATCATGAATTGCTAAAATTTCGTATCGTTTTATATCAAATATTGATGCATTAGTTTTATAAAGTTTGTCCCAAGAACTTAAGTTAGAGAGAGAGTCTATGAATCTTGTTGAGTACCGATGTGGTGTACTCAACCCTTAGGTCCTCCCTCCAAGGTCCCAATTACTTTACATGTTTATGATGATTTATGATACGTGGCATGCAGTTAGGCTAGTATGACTCTCTTTCCAAGGTATTATGAAGCACCACTTTTATTTCGTGGTAGCTATCATGTTCTTTCTTATTTTATTTTGTTGGAGTTACTCCAAGTATTGGTTATATTCTTTGGTATAGAGGCTCCATAAATAGTTGTGGGATTGTAAAACTAGGATTGTGGACGTTATGCATAAAGGAATAAACATGTAGCAGTTGCTAGTGACGAAGGTATGACTGGCGTGGAAGGAGATGAAGTTGATGGCGTTGTGGGTCGAGAAGCAACTGCGGCAAAGGCAGTGCTCGTTATAGGTTGCTCATCAACTGAAGATAGAATAAGACCAATACTCAGCCTCATAGTACCGAGAGCATCAACTGGGGCTCAAAATCGAGAATTGTCATTCTCCACTAGGTCACACTCTTCCTAGAACGTTTGGGCGTCGTCCTCAGTTGGTGTTATAAGCTCTTTAGATTGAGCATTCTGTTGAGCTGATGAAGGATGTCATCTCTACCGGGAAGCCCCTTCATCACTGGCTTCCCCATCATCATCAATCACCACAGCAGCTGCAATTGGCTCGGGTGCGACATTCTTCATCTTTTTATTTTTGCTCTCGGCCGAGGAGGAGCGCCGCCTTTTTGGTTGCTTGCTCTCCGGCCCGGGGCTCCGAGAGGAAGCACTTGCACCGGAAGCGGATCCGATGACGCCTATTCGGGTGAAGGCCTCCTTCAGCAACCTCGCAGCCTCTGCAGAATCAGCCAAAACATCCTCCTCCGGGATGATAACAGAGCCCTACGGAAGACCTGAATTCAATGGAAAAAAGTTAACCAATTTTCATGATTAGTTCCGCGAGTCAACTTACCTTGATTTTTGGCCTTCCACCCGTATTTGAGGGGGCAGTTCTTTCCACCGGCGGCTCTCAGGCATGGTAATGTCCAGAATTTTCTGAACCCATTGGTCCAAGCCATCAACCCTTGGTGGTGTCCATCGAGTTGCTGAAATAATGAAAAGAGAATGATCAATATTAACACGAAACAACCTTTTTTTAGAGAAAATACAGACGTCGAACTTACGTGTACGAGTCTATGACTCAGGGAAAGATGGAGCTATGGCCGGGATGATCATGGTGGAAATAATAACGAACCGCTCCATCCATCCGAGGTCGTTGTCATCATCCATGATGGTAAGCAAAGCATGGTGGCCACGTTTGCTATAGTTTATTACTCCCCCACGGAAAGTCTTGAGGGAGTAAAGGTTTATCATGCGAGCTAAGGTAAGCTTGTCCTTCATTTCCTGTCACAATTGTCATAGATAGGCTACGCTCCGCCACACAGAGGGGTCTACGTGTGCTAAGAAAACTTGATACCGGTGGCAGAACTCCAATATCACGAGGGTTAAGTACCCCACGTAATGAGAATTGGCCCAAAGTGAAGGGGTACGTGTAAATGTATGTAAAGCGCTTCTTAGGGAAGGTTACTCGCTCCACCAGTCCGGGAGCGGTGATATTCAGATCATGGCAATCACAATCTTCGTTCACAACAGGAATGCTAGAAGGATAGGTGAAAGAAGGGTACATGCCAATAGCCTGTGTACGAGAGCTTGTATAAGGAAACTTCTCTTCGAAGTCCTTGGCTGTGTTGAGTCTCCTGAGAATGATGGTACTCATCGTAGGAGGGGCAACCTCTTGAGTTATTGGAGGAGGAAGCCATGGTTAACAAAAGGAAATAAGAGTTCTTTGAAGAGTGAAAGCAAGAAAGAGTTGAATGCAAAGAAGTTGAGAGAGTTTGAAGAACTGTGAAGTGTAAAAGAAGAATTAGGCGTATACGTAAAGAAATAAGCGGCTAAAATCGTGGCCATGATTATCTCGAGAACCAGCAAAAATATTTCTAAATTGTGGAGTGACGCATGTTCGGGGCATTAAATGCTGAGAGACATACGTCTAACCAAGCGTCAGAAACTTTTAAGAAGGGATCAAAAAAGTTTCCGCCAAGAAAAGTATCTTCACCAACTTCCCGATGACAAAAAGATGTGCCACCGAAAAGCAGAGGGACTATCTGTATATGGTAAATTCGGTTCGTATTAAATACTCGAATAATAGAGCAACACGTGAAATCAGAGACAGACTGAAAATGAGGCAAGTGGAAATCAACCCGGGGACAACAACTTCGGTTGGCATCGGGCAGACCCCGAAGGGAATATTACTAATGAGGACAAAGAATATTTGTCACTCGATGACATTCAATGAAGAGTATTCCTAAGTATTAAATACACAATCTATTAGAGAGAATTTTGACATTCATAGCCCGCCGTTACACATTCATCAATGGCCCCCAAAATTATCACTTAAGAGCAGCTTGATCCTAGAACCTTGTTCCCTAGGTGTAGCTATAAATAGTGACTTCAACAACCATTGTAGGACACAAAATTTTTGATAAACTTATACTACACATTATTCTAAGCTCAATAATACTTTATTCTCAGTCTATTGATATTCTTATTGTTGTATTCGGAAGCCCTACTCCCGGACCAAGTTGTTTGCTGCCTTATCTCGATTTCTACACTAAGTCTTGCACTCTATTTAATTTATTTATTATTTTGGGATCAAATCGATTCACTTGTTTATAAACCACAGTATAAATTCAACTGTATCGTTTAAGGTAAATACTTAGCTCCATCTCTACCGACACTTGTTGTGAGGACTATAATAGCCCCTAGTGTCGGTAGAGATAATCCTCATAACATAAAGAAATAATACTTTATATTAGTTTAGTAGTTCATTGCATTCCCAGAATTTGAATTATCTACTTGAACACGATCTGCTGGGCATATCACTTAATATTGGTCAATTTTTCAAATATTTTCTACAAAGCCACGCACGACGTAGACTACGTAAAACCACATTCAGTGGTTAATATCGAGGAGCCAACTTCCCAAGAGATGGAGTAGTGCTAAAGATGTTAGTGGAAATATATCAACACTTACTAATGGTTATTTCATGAGTTTATTACTATGATCATTCAACTTTCCAAAATTATGGATTAAGTTATTTTTTTTTATTTGTAATACGAAAGTCACCCAACTATTTCTATTGCACACAAATAATCACTCAATCAGAATTATTAAACTTTCCGGTGGAAAAATATATTGTGGCCGTCCATATGGACCAAATAAAATAATGCGTTTTAGCATTTGTTTTTATTTAAGGGTGGATTTTTATTTTTAGTGGGTCGTGTTCGGTGTATGAGTAATTTTTTAATGTTTTGTTTGGGTGTTAATTATTTTATTTGGTCAAAAAATATAAAAAGTCCATATGGATTGCCACGTCATATTTTTCATCGAAAAGTTTAATAATTCTAGTTGAGTGACTATCTGTGTGCAATATGAATAGTTGAGTGACTTTCCTGTTACAAACGAAAGAAAGTTGACTTTAGTCCATAATTTTAAATAGTTGGGTGATTATCAAAGTAATGGACTCATTATTTCATTACCCAAAATCTTATTGATTTTCTGTTGAGTCCAAATTATCTATTTGTTAAAAAAGAACTATTTTAGTGTAAACATCTAAATTTGATTTTCTCGATGGTGGAAAAAATAATTCATGAACTTTGGCTACCATTAATTTTTGACTCTAAATTCTTGATGTAAGTTTCAAATAAGGCGTTTTAAGTCATTTTCTAAATCGATAACTTTAGTAACCTCTTATTGGGAGATCGATCATGTAAAGACTATTTGGATCCCCTCCAGTACCATTTGGCCGAGTTTCCTCCGGTACTTTGTTTGTATGAAAGAATTTGAACATTTAAAAAAAATATTAAGGCTATAAAATGAAGTAGCACATGATCATTCTAAGCCCCTTTGAAAATATCACTACTGACAGACAATAATAATACATCTTCTCTCGCATGAAAAATAGTAAATTGAATTAATTCTATTTCCAATATAAAATTGCTTTCAAATTAAATACATTAAATTTGAGCATTTGAATTCAAGAATTTCAAAATATGCGAGTCTCGACTCTCTTAATAGATGTATATGAGTGTTTACCCTAAAATTCGAGTAACAATTAAACTTATTTAGTGGTTTTAAGGATACGTGATTTAATCCAATACCAATTGACAAACAAGGAATTGAATAGATAATCTGAATAATAAAATAAATCAAACCACTGTTCTACCAGCGCTTTCGACCTCGATTCGAGATGGTCTCGAGGTTGAGTAAGAAGAACAGTAAAGAGCAGAGGATGAACAATGAGGAACAATAATGGATAGTAAGTAAAATGAAGAACATCGTTTTTGTATATCTTTATCAGTGAATCAATGCCCCTTACAAATGAATGGGATCCCTCTTTATATAGTAGAGGAATCCTAAATAAGGTACGATTCTAATAACGGAAAAAAATCCCATGATTAGCATCAATAACCGCTTGATTTGATCTGTTCCGGGATTTTTGCCGAGTTCTTCGGTCGGTTGCTAATATCTCGCCATTATGTTATTATGCCCTACTCGAAGTCGGTTATGCTCGGTCTCGATCTTCAACGAGCACTTCGACCTTCATGCTTCATACTCTGCCATTGATCCCGATCCTGGTCTATTACGAGCTCGCTCTCGAGGCAGCTCCTCGTACCTACGAAATCCGACATGCCCGATTTCGACTGTGTACAGATAGTCCCCGTGTTTCTTGGAATAAAATGATAAGAAACGTTTTGAGCCTTGATTTTCCGAAACCTCGATCATGGCGTCGTCCTCATGACGTAAGTGATGGATGTGATCGAAACGTCCCGTCGGTTCAGTTCCCCAAATCATTAATGCCTTTCAGTTAGCGGCCGGCCACTAACGCCACCGAATTGTCGTCGTGAGCCTATAAATACCCACTCCTTCATTGAATCAAACTTTACTTTTGCTCTAATCAAACCTCTAAGTCTTCTCACTCTTTTCGTCTCCTCTTTTTCACTGCCTGTAGAGCCATCTTCATTGGCACTGAAACCATTTCATCTTCTTTTGCTCTTCTTTACTTATACAAATGGCGAAAACCTCAAAGACCGTACCTCAGATGGAGAAAGCTTCTTGCTCCTCTTCCCGACCGTCCGGCGGCAAGGCGCCGGCGGAGCCGCTTCCCCATAAGTATGTTCCCGTCCCGTGTACTCTAAAATCTGACTTAGAGGTCGAAAACCCTTCATCGATCCCGGGCCGATGTGAGCATGTGTCAATATACATGTGCTTGATAACAAAGAGCCACCTTGAGGCCGTGAAGAGGAACTGCCACTGGGGTCCCGAGGTCGTGGTGCAAGTTCCCGCTCCTGAAGAAAGCATCACCACTTATGTGGAGGGATTCCTAAGTGTTTACACTTATCCCTTCACATTAGGTCCCCTCGACCCAGTGATTATTGATCTTTGTAAAAGATATCATGTCACCCTCGGCCAAATCCAACCCTCTCTATGGCGCATAGTAATCATGCTGCGCTTCTTCCCTAGCAAAGGCCGAGGGGCTAAAGTTTACTCTAAATCACCTCATGTTGTTGTACCAGCCTCGAATCTATCGAGGACTAATCAGGCTCCAACGTCGGGCGGCAACAAAGGCCTTGATCTCGAGCATCGACAAGGACAAGGATCAAGTTTGGATGAGCCATTTTGTATGGGTGAGGACCCGTGACATTATTCCGGAAGAGAAGATGTCGTTCCCTGAGGAGTGGAACTTTAATCGTAAGTGATCTTTTAAACTTTGTTCTTCGTACCTTCTTCGACTTTGCTTGATATCCCCTTTCGATATGCAGCTATTCCTTGGATGCCTCAAGCGGTACATGATGTCGAAGATTGGGTTCGGAAGTTAGCCTCGACTTCCACTTATGCCGAACGCGCATGGCGTGATTTGGCAAAGGGCAGATGGGAGGCCAAGAATCACGGTAAGGATCTCCTTTTTCATGTTTCGAAACACTTTTTATACTTCATTTGTCACTAATTTTATTTTATGCAGGCCTCACCAAGGATACCATTTTGAGGTCTTCAAGTGGCGAGGAAGGAACCAAGTCCCCGGTTCCGAAGCCGGGGGAAGACAAGAAGAGGAAAACTGCCTCGCAGTCTGAGGACCCCAAGCCCAAACCTCGAAGGGTGAGGAGAAAAGTAATCGCTCTCACGATGAACTCGGTCCAAAAATTGAGAGACGAAGAAGAGGAAGAAGAAAAAAATGCCTCCGCACTGACGGTCCGACCTAGGAAAGCCGTCGAAGTCTCCAAACCCTCCGAGCCGACGACGGCTATTAAAATCAAGCCTCGTGTCGAGGAGGCTTCCGAAAAAAACTCGGGTGGGGATCCCGAATTACCAGAGGTCGAGATCGCTTCTCGGCCATCTACAGCTACACTGGACGGGGCCAGTTCTGAGACCCCGAAGATTGATCAGAGCATTCTGAGCGACTTACTCGGGACCATGACAGCAGGTCACTTGCTTTCTCTTCTGACCTTTTCTGAGGAGGCGCTAAGGGAAGCTCGAGAGTTGAAGACCCCTGATATAGGCGGAGGCTCTAGTGTAGGGGATCCCTTTCGGGATTTCTTTACTGGAGTCGATGATGCCTCTGATTTCAGTGACGTTTCTATTCTTTAAGAAGAGGCCCAACGTCTCTTATTTTCTTTACTCTTTGTTTTTTACATCTGACTTGTGTTTTCCCTTTTTGTATAGGCCTTCATCAAGCTTTGAGTTGACCTCAACCAGTGTGAAACCGAGCTCCAAAAGGTCTCGGAGGAGAGGAACACTTTGAAGCTTCTTTGCGGCCAAAAAATCGAAACAATAAAGGACCTTCAAGCGGATTTGGCGAAGGATCGCGAGGAAGAGGCCGTGCTAAATAAGCAAGTGAGCATCCTTTTGATAGAGTATGGACTTGACCCAACTAGGGAAGCTAATACTTCGTTATCTCAGCTGCAACAAAAGGTTGAAAGGATCGAGTTACTTCGAGGAGAAGTCGATCAGGTCAAGGCCGATTGTGATCGGTGGAAGGAGAATATGGACCGCCTAGCTACAACAAAAGAAACTACCTCGGCCAAACTATCATCGGCCGGGGTTTAACTTTGGGGTGTCAAAGAGAAGAGTTCGGCCCAAGCTAAGAGGATCGAGGAGCTCGAAATCGGGCTTGTTGAGGCCAAGGCGGAGATCGAGAAGACAAAAGTCATGGCGGACAAGTCCATTGCCATGTACCGGGCCGATGCTGAGGCTGCTCAAATACAGCTAAAGGAGGCTTTTGACCGAGAGCAATGGATCATTGACTCGACAAAGTGTCAATCCTAGAGGGAAACCCTCGAGAAAATCCATACTCGAGGTTTTGACCTCTCCGAGGAGATGGCCTGAGCCAAGATGCTTGAGGCTGAAGCCAGACAACTTGCCACCTTCAATGACGAAGATGATGATGAAAAAAGCAGTCGAGGCGGATCCGATGAGGGGCCTGAAGGAGAAGTTGCTCCCGAAGAAGAGGTCAAAACCGTCCGTAGTTAGGACTTAGTTTCCCTTTTTGTAAGACCTTGATCGGTCTAATGTACATAACATTTTCTGTCAATATATAATAGAAAAACGTCTTTTGAATGTCTTCTCAATTTTATGTTCAAACATATTTTATGCTTTTGCCTTGTGAAAATTCTATTGTTGCAGCCTCTGTAATCGAATGAACACTAATTCAGACTTAGAACAAAACCCTTAGGTTTTTTAGACACGCAAAAGCGAGTTCCTGAGTTCAATAATATATTCGAGATTTCGGATGGCTTGATCGACACCATGACTGCGCTACTTTTATAACTAAGCTCGAGTATGTTTCGAACTTAGAATAGAATAAACCCTTAGGTGTTTTATCAAAATAATTAGTAATTTTCAAACTTGCGGTAACATACCCTTTAAGGTTTTAGGGCGGATCCTTAAGCTAAGTTTAAGTCAACTTTACTTGAACTCGGAATAGTGGAACCCTTAGGTCCGAGTTGAGTGAGAACAAAGTCTCGAACTCTAAATGTATTGGCCCTTAGGCTCTTTTAGATTGGGCCGATATGGCATCTAAAAGACGGCTATTATTTCCCCCTTTCGTCTTAAAAGACAAAGTCCGATGTCGGTTGAAACCCTTTTGCTTTTTGTGCCTTAGCACATTTGTGTTAAAGATAGTTTGATACCTCTTAAGGTTTTTTGAGGGCTGATTTTATCGAAGCACTTTTGATTGTTTGCTGAGGGTAGACTTTCTTAACCGGTTTTTCAAAGAATCTGAAGGCCTATCATTATTGCGGTGAATTCAGACGTCTCCGAGTCACGTTATTTAGGCTGTATCCTTTAGTTTGGCCGTAGCCTTCGGGTATACCTCTTGGGATTATTTCCCAATAACGTTTTGAGAGAATGCTTCTTTGAATAGTTTAGACATGTGTATATGTTTTTCCATTGTGGCTCGACTAATTTATATGGACACGGTTCACTTGACCGTTTGGTCCATTACAAAGCTTCCCTATCGAGGCCCTTTGACATGAAGTACTATTCTGAGAATACATCATCCGAGGATGATGCCCTCCAATATTCGAGGTTGATTGCAAAGAAGCCTTGGATACTATCGAATTTTCCTCAGGTAGTACATAATTGTTGCCTTGTTAAAAACCTCGCCGAAAAAAACCAGTTGGGATAAAAACCGATCTAAGGGGAAAAGAGTGCAACGCGTACTTTAAAACCTGAGGTGTTGATGTCTTTGGTCGAACTCCTACAATGAGTTAGCGTCGAATATATATAGACGAAAGAAGGGAGAAAGTCATACCTTAACAATAATATCGTTTAAGAAGTGATATGTTCCAGTTGTTTGGTAATGGTTCGCCGTCCATCGTTCCGAGTTTATAAGACCTCTTTCCAAATATATCGAGGACTTGATAAGGTCCTTCCCAATTCGGGCCGAGCTTCCCTTCATTAGGATCTCGAGTGTTGATAGTGACCTTCCTTAGGACTAAGTTCCTGACCCTGAAGTGGCGAAGGTTGGTTCTTCTATTGTAGTACCTTTTGATTCGTTGCTGTTGTGCAGCCATTCGAACAAGTGCCGCTTCTTATTTTTCATCTAATAATTCGAGGCTAGTATTCATAGCCTCGTGGTTCAATTCCTCCGATGCATGTCAAAACCTTATGCTGTGTTCTCCGACTTCGACTGAAATTAAGGTTTTGGAGCCATATACTAAGGAAAATGGAGTTGCCCATGTACTGGACTTCGATGTTGTTCGATACGCCCAAAGGACTTCGGGCAAAATTTCTTTCCATTTCCCTTTAGCTTCGTTCAACCTTTTCTTCAGGTTTTGGATTATAGTCTTGTTTGTCAATTCGGCATGTCCGTTCCCACTAGGGTGATACGGTGTTGACAATATCTTTTTTATTTTATGGTCTTTGATAAATTTCATCACTTTACTACCGATAAATTCCTTACCATTGTCGCATACTATTTCTGCAGATATCCTAAATCGACACACGATGTGATCCTACATGAAGTCTATAACCTCTTTTTCTGTCACTTTCTCGAACGCCTGAGCTTCAACCCATTTAGAGAAATAGTCAGTCATAAATAAAATGAACTTAGCTTTACCTTGGGCCGATGGAAGGGGGCCGACGATATCCATCGCCCATTTCATGAATGGCCATGAGGATAGGACCGAATGAAGTAGTTCTCCGGGCTGAAGGATCATCGGAGCAAACCTTTGACATTTATTATATTTTCAAACAAACTCCTTAGTATTTTTTCCATGCTATCCTAGTAGTATCCTGCTCTAATGATTTTGTGAATCAGTGATTTGGTGCCGGAGTGGTTCCCACAAGTGCCTTCATGAACCTCTCGTAAAACATAATCGGTGCCTCCCGATCCTAAGCACACTGCCAATGGTCCATCGAATGTTCTTCTGTATAATGTTCCATCTTCACCCAATGTGAATCAAGCAGCTTTGGTTCGTAAGGTCCTCGACACTTTATGGTCCGATGGGAGCTTTCCATTATTCAAGTATTCAATATATTTATTCCTCCAATCCCAGGTTAAGCTTGTAAAGTTTACCTCGGCATGATCTTCCTCGATCACAGATCTCGAGAATTGAACGACAGTCCCCGAGATGATCTCATCTTCCTCGATCGACGACCCCAAGTTTGCAAGTACATCGGCCTCACTGTTTTGTTCTTGAGTTACATGCTATAAAGTGCATTCCTTGAAACGGTGCAAAGTTACCTGCAGCTTGTCCAAATATCTTTGCATTCTATCCTTTCGAACTTCAAAGGTTTTGTTTACTTGGTTCACTACCAGTAAAGAGTCACACTTGGCTTTGATGACTTCTGCCCCCAGGCTTTTAGCTAGCTTGAGACCTGCAATTATGGCCTCGTACTCGGCCTCATTGTTAGTCAACCTAGAAGTTTTGATAGATTGTCTAATAGTGCTTCCTGTGGGCGGCTTCAAAACGACGCCTAGCCTGGACCCCTTCACATTTGAAGCACCATCTGTGAAAAGGGTCCACATCCCCCGATGACGTACCCGATTTCAACAAGAGTTCCTTTTCAACTTCGGGTACGAGGGTTGGCATGAAATCAGCTACGAAGTTTGCTAAAAGTTGAGACTTGATGGCCGTCTGGGGTTGATATTCGATGTCGTACCCACTGAGTTCGACGGCTCATTTAGCCAATCGGCCCGACAGTTCGGGTTTGTGCAAAATATTATGAAGTGGGTAAGTGGTTAATACGCATACGGGGTGATATTGAAAGTATGGTCTTAACTTTCTAAAGGCGTTTATCAGTGCAAGTGCCAATTTTTCTAAGTGCGGATATCTAGTTTTTGCTTCTCCTAAGGCTCGACTTACATAATAAACGAGAAATTGTGTACCTTGCTCTTCCTGAACTAGGACACAACTTACCTCGATTTCTGATACTGCCAAGTATAAGTAAAGTTTCTCATCTGCCTTTGGGGTGTGAAGTAGTGGTGGGCTCGATAGGTATCGCTTCAACTCTTCCAATGCCTGTTGGCATTCCGGGGTCCAGGCGAAATCGCTCTTCTTTTTGAGTAAAGAGAAAAATATGTGGCTTCGATCCGATGACCTCGAAATGAATCGGCCTAAGGTAGTTATCCATCCAGTTAACCTCTGTACGGCTTTTACACTATCCACGACGGTGATGTCTTCGATGGCCTTGATTTTATCGGGGTTGATCTCGATCCCCCGATTTGATACCATGAAGCCTAGAAACTTGCCCGAACCAACCCCGAAAGTACATTTCTCAGGGTTAAGCTTCATGTTGTATTTCCTTAAAATCTCGAACAGTTCCTGCAAATGAAACAAATGGTCCTCTACGCGCAGGGACTTAACTAGAATGTCATCAAAACTAGGCCTTGGTAAGTAGCTCCTGTATTTTTTAGCCCGAAGGGCATTACATTATAACAATATGTTCCATACTTGGTTATAAATGAAGTCTTTTCTTGATCTTCCGGGTTCATTTGGATTTGATTGTACCTGGAATAGGCATCGAGAAAACTAAGGATCTCATGGCCAGCAGTGGCATCGATCATGCGATCGATGTTAGGCAGTGGAAAAGAATATTTAGGGCATGCCTTGTTTAAATCCTTATAATCTACACACATTCTAATTTTGTCCCCTTTTTTAGGGACTACAACAACATTGGCTAACCATTCGGGATATTTCACCTCCTGAATGGATCCTATTTTAAGGAGTTTAGTTACCTCGTCCTTTATGCATGCGTGCTTTACTTCAGACTGGGTCTTCTCTTTTGCTTCACCGATTTGAATATAGGGTCCAGGCTTAGCCGATGTGTCGTTACCTCCAGTCGAATCCCTGTCATGTATAAATGGGACCAAGCAAAACAATCCATGTTATCAACAAGAAATTGAATAAGTTCTCTCCTAGAAACAAAAGAAGGGTAACATTTCCTAAATGCCCTATAGCCTCTCAATTATAAATGTGGTGCGCAACGCACCCATAAGTAAGACTCTACTAGGCATGACTTTGTAGACTTCCTAGGACACGACCCGCTCTGATACCACTTTATCACGCCCCAAACTTGGGGTGGCGTGGCTGGCACCCGGTGCTGAGTTGGCCCGAGCGAACCACTCTGTAACTCATGATCATTCGACCAAAACTAGAACATACAAAGGTCGAGTTGGCTGATCTCATTCCTTTTGTAACTATCATGGGCCAACATAGCTACAACTCATAATGTACAACTGTAAGTGGGAGAACACTGTATCAATAAACTATCGTTCTTAAAACATTAATACATATGGGTCGTCAAGGCCTCTGAAATGCTATACAAAATGAACCTCTATCTACAAAGCCTCTAAGACTATTAGACATCAAACAGGACAGGGTACCGGCCTACCTATAAGTCTGTAGTAAAACTCTGACATGATGACTTATAGACTCGACTGCACTCCGAATGAGTTGGAGTCTTACCGATCCTTCGCTGAATGCTAACCTCATCTACTATGATGGCTCGTCAAACTGATTATCTATACCTGCAAGCATGAATACAGCGTCCCTAATAAAAGGACGTCAGTACGAATAATGTACCGAGTATGTAAGGCACATAAATAAGTATATAAAAGACATGGAAGAAACATGGAATACATGACTCAACCTGTAAGTGGATAACTCTGTAAATCATGAAATACTTATTGTGTCATGCATATGCGTATAGATGTCATGTCGTGCATAGGTACATGTGTTCATAACATCATCAAGCCTCTGAGGGCATCCCATCATATCATCTCGGCCACTATGGGCAAAATCATCAACGTATACCAGTTGATCAGGTGGTGGTACGTATATAACGCCATAATCTTTTCCCATATCTCATATACATATAATATATGCGTATATAACGCCATCTGATCATGGGTCAATGTATATGTATAAATGTATGTAATGCATAAGAAATACATTAATAAGATCTCTCGGTACGTCATAAGACCATTATGCCTCTGATTAATATCATACAGCCTTAACACATTATAATTATACTATATTAAACTATATACACAATCGTATATCTTTTATGTTAGTACCCCAAAAATTGTCACGATAGCCATTGTTAACAGTGCAATTATCAGTCATGACAATATGTGGTAATTATCTTACATTAAGTTGAATGAATTTCATCATAGAATTTATACAATCATACATATCACAACGTCAAACTACTTATACAACTAAATAAAAATGCATTATAAACCTTTATTATGCACGAATCATTACTTCAAAATCAATCTACAACAATCTAATGATATTTTATAACATTTTGTGTTGTAACAATATATACTATATTATAATTCATTATGCTATAGTTCATAATCAATTTTCAAGTGTAACTTGTCACAAACAACCGCAAACTATAATATTAATATGTTTCTACAATCAATTATTGATCACAATATTACTACTCTGCTATTAAATATCATGTAATAACACAATAGTGTAAGTCTAATATTACAAATAATCACGTTATATTATATGCATATAATTACTGCATGTTTAGTTAAACAATAAAAATTATATTTATAAATAAATCCCAACACATATATTTGTAATACAAATTCTCTATCGTATACCTCAATAGGGACTAGGGACATACGTAGACATGCTTGAATATTACTTTACCGGAATAAATAATATAGGCATCATTAACTGCTAAAAGTAGAATCACTTATAGAATAATATTACGTTTACGTATCGTTACTTGGATCATGCCAAAAGAAAGAAAGATTAGTCTTAACATACCTGGACCCCTTAAGGAATTGAGACCTGAGCCGCATGAACCAGTGAGATAGAAGGTAGTGTTGTCGACTAGGGAATTATTAGAAGGTCACGTAACTCATCTTTTGGCAATGAGAAATTGAAAAAGGAAACAACATATCATCATCGAAGAACAAACTGTCTCAAAGGTATGAGAATGGCTCTCGTTCCTTTTATTTTGGTCAAATTTATACTTCACATATTAAAGGCAAGAAAAGGAAGTAAATACACTTAGAAAGAAAGAGTAAAGATAAAGTCTAAGAGTTTAAATTTTGATATTGCGATTCAAGCTAAGAACGACTGAAGAGAGGATCAGCTAATTAGCTCTCTCCATATTTCATTGTTTGGCAAAATTGATATTCAAACTTGAGAAGGTTCAAGATTTTTAATATCTTAGACATCCTTAATGAATTAGGGGGGTGATTGTATTATAGTTAAGAGATGTCACCTTATCAAAGTGATTCAATAGTCACTTTACTTTATCACATATCACTGCCACATTAAGGGAGGGTTAAGCTTATCCAACAATGGTAATTAATTAGATAATCTTTCATTAAAAAAATCAATAATTAACCCATTATCTAAATAATTAAGAATTATCTCAAATTAGTTAAAATAGTACTTACTCTTAACACAATTTATGTACCCTACTATCATGGTTATGTGGTACCATATAAAATAAATACATACACTATTATTTTATTAAAATATCCTTGTAAAAATATATATATATTCTCAACTTCTAATTTTCCTATTCTCATACAAAGAGAAAAATTTCCGTACGCTTAATTCTTAAAAATGGTAAAACATAACCTTCTTTTGTGAGAAAATAACTTCTATTTTTTTACAATAAAGAAAATCTTCCTTATAAACTTTCTCATATTAGGTGAATAATTTATCATATCCGAAAATAGTAATAATTGTAACTATCCAAAATTATACCTATAAAACTTTTACTAAAATACTCCACTTAAAAAAAATACCACATTAACATAATATCTAATGGTATCAATGTTGTTAAACGTACGGAGTCTTACAATAACATAGTCGCAAATTCTTTATAATCTCATGAATGGTCTTAATCTCTTCTACCTCATATGTATTACTACGACTAATTCTAATATTAAATTACGGGATGTAAAATTCATAAAAGATTACATTATTGTGCATCAATTCGAGTCCACTTAGACCTTTCATTAGTATCAATATCGCTAGCACTTTTGACTATGTGATCTTCATACCCCTGTCCCATAAACCACATCTCAACAGAAGAAGACCACGGTGTGTAATTAACACTACCTTGTAATCTAACAGTTGTAATAGTGGAAGGATTTGAAATTAAGGTAAAAATGACTTAATATCACTTGTTGGTGAAGAATCACTTGCCATTTTGAAAGTTTAATTTCAGAAAGGAAAGTGTGTAAATGAAGTGGGACAAAGAACCAAAGCAAGAGCACTGCGCAAGGAAATGAAAAATTCAAGATTTTGTGGAAAATAAGGCTTGTCAGAAAAACACCCATCACGTGTAAGGAAAAACAGTAAAGTGGGACTTGAAACAAAAGAACTTTAGCTAGGGAAAAGCTTACCAGAAAATGAAACTTCCTTACCTNGGGGGGATAAATGTATTATAGTTAAAAGATGCCACCTTATCAAAGTGATTCAATAGTCACTTTAATATATCACATATCACTGCCACCTGATGTTATTATCCCAATCATTTTTGATAATTACCCATTTACCCGCATAATTAAGAATTATCTCAAATTACTTAAAATACTACCCACTTTTAACACACTTTATGTACCCTACTATCATGGTCATGTGGTACCATATAAAATAAATACATACACTATTATTTCATTAAAACATTCGTGTAAAAATATATATATATTTTCTCAACTTATAGGTTTTCTAATCTCATATAAAGAGTACAAATTTTCGTACGCTTAATTCTTAAAATGGTAAAAAGATAACCTTCTTTTCTTGTGAGAAAATAATTTCTATCTTTTACAATAAAAAAAATCTCATAAACTTCCTCATATCATGTGTATAATTTAAAATATATTCGAAAGTAGTAATATTAATAACTATATAAAATCATATTTTTCAAACTTTTAACAAAAATGTTCCACTCAATATAAATACTATATCAGAATGTATCTAACGGTATCAAGGTTGGTAAACTTACGGGATCTTATGGTCACAAATCCTCTATAGAAAAGTACGGGATGTAACACCCACAATTATCAATAATTGTTAATTTAAATCATGTAGGGGTAAATTTCCTCCTACAAGGTTAGACAAGAGACTTACATCGCTCCGAAGTTCCATAACCGGCTCCCAAGCCTTTCAAATAACTCGACCGATGCTCAATGCTCCAAAACTCGCTTTCGCTTTATTAACATTCACAAGATTTTAATCTTTCTCGGACATCGTAACATTGAGTAAAATGCTCATACGCCACCAATAAATTGATATCTACAATTACAATCCCAATTACAATCAAAATATGACTCAAAAATATTTATCAATATCCATTTATGGCTCACAAGTTGGCTACAAACCTCCAGCTCAAATCGTCTAATAGTTTCGCTTACTAGCACATTCAACTCCACTCATATCATTTAATACCCATTTGAAGTCATCAATGATACTACATTAATTCTCCAACACCGCCAAATTACTATTCATCGTCTTTCTTAACCAACATTTCTAAAACATTCAATTTGGTGATTACTTAGTTGAACACTTCCAACTAAGCTAGAAAATGATTCCATAAGTTCATTGTATCCTTTAATTTCATTGCTAAGAACACTATTTATCTTTCCCTCATTTTCTCAAGAATACTATTCATGTCATGAACTAGGGTTTATGAAATCAATTATCCAACCATAATAACTTGAAACAAATATTAGAATTACTCTCACCGACTCATAAGAAATGAACTTGAAGCATTAGTATGACCTTCTTGAAGCTTTTCCTTAAAATTCCAATGTTAGGAAAATTTGGTGTTCTTGAACAACTTGAAAGATTTCTAGAGATGTCAAAGATGAAAGGATGTTAATACTAGTATTAATAGGATCTTATTAACTTACAATATCTAAAAATAAACTCACCTTGTTTTATTAAGTAGTCCCCAAGGTCGAATCCACCATGAAAGACCCAATCCCTAGCTCAGGAAAATCCCCAAAAATGGTTGCTGCTCGTGACTGCCTTATATAGGCACAGGTGCTTCAGCGAGGTGTACCTTGCGATGTGCAGGTTATACCTCGTATTATAAGTTTTCCCTTGCTGGATACCTTTTACTAAAACGTCCATAACTCCTTGTAGAAATATCTAAATGATGAACGGTTTAAAGCATTAGAAACTAGACTCAAAGATCTTTCATTTGATAGGTTATCCACTATATAACTCCTTATATCTATATAAATAGGCATGCTCGTCCAATGTTAGGTTTTGTGTGTACTCATTTGAAACTTTAGTCTATCATGTAATTTCTAACTTGACTTAGACTTATGGCTCTCCTTAGATCCTACATGACTTATAATATGAGTCGTACACTTATTAACATATGAACCTGCTGGAACCTTCAAATCCCGATTCCGAGGTCGTTTACTCAAAAATTCAACCTTAGTCAATTCTTCCAACTTAAAGCTTTCGAAATGAGAATTTTCTTTCCAAATCAACTCTGAACTTCCCGAAATTAAATTCCGACCACACGTACAAGTCATAATACCTGAAGTGAAGCTGCTCAGGGCCTCAAACTGCCGAATGATACACTAGGACTCAAAACGACCGGTCGAGTCGTTACATTCTCTCTCACTTAAACATATGTTCGTCCTCGAACGTCCTAAGAACTGCTCTGGAGTTGTCTGAAATCATTGTTTAACACATTGTATACCAACCCGTGCTACCATAACTTAGTTGAGATCAGTAGCTCGAGCTAGTGTGAAGATTCTCCTTTTTTCTTTATAGTCAAATAAGCCTTAGAGCCCAATTCCAACATCCGGAATTCTCTGCCAGGCCTGTTTCCAACATCCGGATATCTCCGCCAGGCTTGTTTCCATCATCCGAACACCGTATCAATCACTACACGATGCACCAATACATGGTTGCATACCTTTGCTAAATCCACACCATGCACCGCATAATTCACATAATCATAATAATATCCTCGGATAACAATAGCCAAAATTCCACAAATTTGATGCCCACAACACACCTCATGACACCATGCTCCAACTCTTGAAATGCTGCCACGACGGAAAATATGTGTAGAAATTCATAACCAACTGCCAAATTAACAAATCATGGAGTCTCTCCTCCTGACAAGGACCATCACCCCATTCTGAAATAAATAGCGATATTTGTTCTTTAATATACCTTATATAAATCTGATTGCACTGATTTCAGGTCCAGTAGTCTTGTCTCACCCAGTATAAGCTACACAGGCAATAAGCCACCTCAAACACTGACCAAGATCTCGTATTACGCCAACAATGCACCAACAGGCTACAAACTCAAATGTGATACATTAGAAAAAATGAACTCTGGAAAGAACTACTCAAACCGTGTAACTAATTTAACAACTCAAAAGCTGTCATGAATCTTTCTCATAAAATGCTGACAAAACACATAGGAATAGATATAGGGAACTATGCTCAACATCACGCTACTTCGACGTGCAACCCAATTCACATATGATGCCGTTGCGGCGTGCAACCCGATCAATGCTTAATAATATAAGGAGAACACACATCGAACTGTAATGCTTATACTCACTAATGTCCGAATATCAACCATAAGCACGCCAAGTGCATAATGCAAATCCTGGGGAGACGGGTAGCGTCATGCGCTGTAAAACTCGAGCACAACTAAGGTGTGATATATGATCTGCATCTCAAGAGCCATCCTCCTCATATAACACCACTGCTGTGCGGGACCTCAACATATTGTACAAATAATCAAGTCGTCTCACAGCCCACACAACACTATAAAGTATCACATGAAATAGCTGGCGATGAAATTAACATCTCACCCGAATATTCGTCCATGAGCAATGATATACCGAATGAACACACCCAGGCTGGTATAGAGTACACATCCATATTTGGACCCATCAACGGACCTCAAACCAATTCTGATCATACTATGCTTGGGTAAATAATCTCCCAAGTATCCATAATGACCCTTTTTCCATGACACGTAAGAACAACCGTCGAATCCGGAACAAACTTCCACAACTCACAACCAAATGAACCGAGCGCCCTTCAGGCATAAATTCTCACATGAACGATAGTACCACAACCTCCATACTTGGTTTTAAATCTTTATTCAATCAGGTGACTACATGTCACACATATACAATATTCTCGTAGGATATGCTCTCACGACCTTCTATACTAGGCAACAAGTCAGCACATCCATACCTCCGACCACACAAATGTTGTAGAGCAAAATCGAAAATCTGCAAATCAATACACAAAGCCTCTCACACAAGGCACTGATCTCAGGTGACGCTAAAAACAATACCAGCTTGCTCTAAACATTTGAATCCTTCCCTGCTCGTCCGAGCTCGTGACATCCCTGTCAACACCGAACTGCAACCTTGATCCTAAATTTTCAAATATCGTGTCGCTCACCGCACCCACCTTACCAACACTCGAAAACCCAAGAATTTCATCATAACTCCTGAACCACTAATAAGATACACAACTTCATCATATAGAAACCTTTCACTTTACTAGTTTGAGGAGAACTATTACAACACGTAACTGAATTCTCAAACCGCAGAAAATATAAACCTCAAGTCATGATCTAAGCCGCCATAACTCTTTTGGGATCCATTTACACAATAAAGCCATTCGAATCAGATACCTCCTAAATCAACCAAGTGCTGGTGGCGCTCAAGACAAAGTGTATAACCACAAACTACATGTATAACGTCACGCTAAAGAAACTGATCACTGCCACAACCATGCTGATTCAACCATTACTGATCGACCCCGCTTCTTCCAATTTATTCTCTACTTGCCTTAGAAATAGTAACAATAGATCCATTCCAACGTAACGAACCAAATCCACACTCGTCCTGAGTGATCCCATTTCACGAGACCACATTGTCTTAAAACCCACAAACCATCCTATACCCTCCTTGTGCGCACATTCGCATCTTCAACTGATACGCTCATTCTGATATTTCCTTTATGAATCCAAAGTCATTTTCTCCCATTCCTCCTATGCTACACTGTAGACCGAAGATAACATAGAACACTCCAAACCCTTTTCATAATCTGCTGCAAAAGCTCTATACTTAACCATACTACAGGCTCAAAATCCTTAGGCACCACACTTTAACGTTTTGAATCCACTAGAACCATTGTTGAGAGTCCCCCATTCCGACATGGTCCCGAATATAATCAACTCCAAGGTTCTGCTAGCAATTGAACACTCTCTCAAAGTAGCACCCAGCCGAATCACCTTCCTTGTACATCACATCAACATGAAGCATAGACTCTAAGTCTTCCCAAAGCCTGAACATGAATCGATAAGGCCAAATATGGCACACATTCCCCAAATCCTTTGCTCAAATTACCACTGATATTTTCTTTCCTTAGTTGTAATGACCCACCAATACACCGATAACCAGAAACCTCACAAATAGACAACAATGCAATCCAATTGTAGACGGTGGAGCTCTCCCACTTAGCTTGAAGATACAATTACATAACTCTGGAACCCACCAAGACTCCTTATCCCCCATTGACACAATCTCACATAATCGACCCACCAAATTCCTCAAAATCCTTATGTTAAACATTTCATGAACATTCTGAATCACTAGCCACATTCACATACTTGATCTCTTACTGGATAGTCAGTAAAATGCTTCGTAGAAGCTCCATCAACACCCCGCAAACCGCTAATCTGCTTACGGGAGATATACCACCTGTGCAAATTCCATGCCAACATCCTCCAACAATGCTGCACCGAGTACTATTACCATGAAACCAATAAACAATCCTGAGCTCGTGCTCATTCACCAGCTGTACAAGTCCGTTCACTCCCCGTTGACATCAACTACGGGTGCCGCGATACATCTCAACCCGAAGTCATGTTGCATTCCTCTTCATATCATGAAAACGCATTTATGTCGCATCCAATCTTCCCAGTATAACAACCAACATTCCAAATTAAGTCTGTAGACCTAGTCACTGTCCACCATGAATCCCAAATCACTCCAAACTTTCGTCAAGACGTGTAGTTATCCTACCCCATAACCCATATGCTACCTTTCCACTCTCCCACTTTGGTCAAACCCTCTCCTTTAAGCAACTACTTGACTTCTGTGTCTCACACTTGACCTTCTAGGAACTTAACCTCCACAAGACACCTCCCACATGTCCTTCCTGATCCTCCGCTGCCCAGTTGTTGCCTTAACTCAAAATCCGTCTCTGTAGCACTTGAACCAATAGATCGCTACCAACTTTAAACCTCTCTGAAGATCATCCTTCTCGATCCATCAACACTAGGGACACCGATTCGATCCTGAACCACTGCACACCGTGATTTCTGACAATTTCTTCCCCTACACCAATTCCTAACACCACGCCGTAAAGGCGAGTTGAAGAAAACCATAACACTGGTAAACCTTAACACATTTAACAAAGCGATGACACCGCATCACAATTGAGAACTCTACCACGCTCGAAAATATCAAGCCTCATTACTTCATCAACCCCAAACCTAAACATTCATAGTACAATTACCTTTCTTTGCTGGGATTAAATGCCGAACCTCTACATCATGTACTGAGAAAAACCTTCTTTCAAATCATTCACTGCGTTGGCACATAAACGAGCACCCCGCCATTACATTAATTCCGCGAGATAATAACTCATGAACATCGTAGCAACCTATGCATAGCCTCAAAACCATCCGAAATATAGCTACTGAGCTGAAATGACAGAACATCGTTCTGCAAGGCGACGACAATAGCCCAATCAATTACGCAGGGAGAAACATCCTGCACCACATCTGTTGTACCATTACAATTCCTAAATTCCCGATTTATAACAAGCATTTCACGTCACATAATATTGAATAGGAAAGAAACAAAGGCATAAGCCTTGAAGGAATTAAATCGCACGATGAGGAATCAAGAAGGGGAGTTCTCCTAACAGTCCTGTAGCCTCTCGAAGATAGGTACAGACGTCTCTGTACCGATCCTCAAGACTCTACTAGACTTGCTCATGACTCGTGAGACCTAAGTGAACCTAGTGCTCTGATACCATGTTGTCACGACCCAAAATCCATTAAGGTCATGATGGCGCCGGACACCACTGTCAGACAAGCCAGCAATAAATACTAAATTGGGTTCTCATTTTTATTACTTTTGAAATAAAATTTTCCTTTAATATACATAGTAAAGAATGGGGATTTACATAGTAAATAATAATACTTTTAACAAATTCAATACAGAACAACCCATAATTCTCCCAAAACCCGGTGTCACAAGTGTATGAGCATTTACTAGGAATATAAAATAAAATACAGTAACTGTCCGGATTACAAATTAGACAGGAAAAAAATAAATAACTCTGAAGAAAACTCTACTAGCTGTGGATCGTAATATAAAATGCAGCTCACCGAAGTCTCCGCATTAACCACACCTCTGCGTCCACAAGGCCGCAAGAATTATACATACCTGCACAAAAATATGCAGCAAGTGTAGCATGAGTACAAACAACGTGTACCCAGTAAGTATCAAGCCTAATGTCAAAAAAGTAGTGACGAGAGGTCGACTTTGACACTCACTAAGGGTAAATAATATTAAAAATAGAAATATTAAATCAACATGATTAATAGGATTAACAATAATTTTCTTTAACCAACAGAAATAATTAACTTCCTTCAAATGCGACCATTTACAATTTATTGTTTAATTTCACAAGCTGCAATAAATAGCAAAGTATCGTGTAGTTATTATTATTAGGCACAATATCTGCCGAGGTCTTTCGGCCCGATCCAGTGTGTCGTGTACACTACCGAGGGGCGTGTGGCGCGATCCATAGATGCATCTATATTGCCGAGGCGTTCAGCCCGCTCCACAAGAAAGGAGGACATTTTCTTATGTACCTCCGGAATAAGAATATATTTATTTTTATTAAGATTTACACACCAGGATGTACAGTTTATAGAAATAGTTAAATAATTTGAATAAAAATTCACGTATGTGAAATTTGAGTCTCTTATTATTTCGTCTAACAATTTACAACAAAAATTCCAATATTTCAATTAACTAAAAGATGCAATTATCACAAGTAATTTATGATTTGAGTCCTACACTACTCGGACTTAGCAATATTAGTAGCTACGCACGGATTCTCGTCACCTCGTGCATACGTAGCTCCCACAATTAGCAATAATTATTAATTTAAATCACTTAGGGGTAAATTTCTTCTTACAAGGTTAGACAAGAGACTTACCTCGCCCCAAATTTCCATAGCCGGTTCCCAAGCCTTTCAAATAACTCGAACGATGCCCAATGCTCCAAAACTCGCTTTCGCTTTATTAATATTCACAAGCTTTTAATCCTCCTCCGACATCGTAACATTGAGTAAAATGCTCATACGCCACCAACAAATTGATATCTACAATTACAATCCCAATTACAATCAAAATATGACTCAAAAATATTTATCAATATCCATTTATGGCTCACAAGTTGGCTACAAGCCTCCAGCTCAAATCGTCTAATAGGTTCACTTACTTGCACATTCAACTCCACTCTTATCATTTAATACCCATTTGAAGTCATCAATTGTACTACACTAATTCTCCAATATCGCCAAATTACTATTCATCGTCTTCCTTAACCAACATTTCCAAAACATTCAATTTGGTGATTATTTAGTTGAATACTTCCAACTAAGCTAGAAAATGATTCCATAAGTACATTGCATCCTTTAATTTCATTTCTAAGAACACTATTATCTTTCCTTCATTTTCTCAAGAACACTAATCATGCCATGAACTAGGGTTTATGAAATCAATTATCCAACCATAATAACTTGAAACAAATATTAGAATTACTCTCACCGACTCATAAGAAATGAACTTGAAGCATTAGTATTACCTTCTTGAAGCTTTTCCTTAAAATTCCAATGTTAGGAAAATTTGGTGTTCTTGAACAACTTGAAAGATTTCTAGAGATTTCAAAGATTGAAGGATGTTAATACTAGTATTAATAGGATCTTATTAACTTAAAATATTCAAAACCACTCACCTTGTATTCTTAAGTAGTCCCCAAGGTCGAATCCACCTTGAAAGAACCAATCCCTAGCTCAAGAAAATCCCCAAAAATGGTTGTTGCCCATGACTGCCTTATATAGGCACAGGTGCTTCAGCGAGTTTTACCTTGCATTGTGCAGGTTGTACCTCGTATTATAAGTTTTTTCCTGCTGGACACCATTTACTAAATCGTCCATAACTCCTTGTAGAAATATCCAAATGACAAACAGTTTAAAGTGTTAGAAACTAGACTCGAAGATCTTTCATTTGATAGGTTTTCCACCATATGACCCCTTATATATATATAGGAATGCTCGTCCAAAGTTAGGTTTTGTGTGTACTCATTCGGAACTTTAGTCTATCATGTAATTTCCAACTTGACTTAGACTTAGGGATCTCCTTAAACCCCACATCACTTATAATATGACTCATACACTTATTAACATACGAACCTGCTGGAATCTTCCAATCCTAATTCCGAGGTCGTTTACTCAAAAATCCAACCTTAGTCAATTCTTCCAACTTAAAGCTTTCACAATGAGAATTTTCTTTCCAAATCAACTCCGAACCTCCCGAAATTAAATTCTGACCACGCGTACAAGTCATAATACCTGAAGTGAAGCTGCTCAGGGCCTCAAACCGCCGAACGACATGCTAGGGCTCAAAATAACCGGTCGGGTCGTTACAAGGAAGGCACTACATAACCGTTGGTATCAGAGCATAGGCTCATCATCGGACGAGGAACGCATTGCCATTACCACCATTTTTGACCATGGTGAATTATGGGGATCGCATCACGGTCCTTAAAGAGATAGTTGACGTACTACGACCCATTATGGATACGGTGCCTGATCTAAAAACTAGCCTAGTGCAAAGCTGGACGGCTTGGACCGCAGAATGCGGCAGGCCGAAGTTGACAATGCAAACATCAGTCGCGACTCTGAGGAAGACCATCATACGACAGCCGTCGAGGCAACCGAAATTCATGGAAAATTCGAGGACCTCCAACATGAGCGTGCCGAGGATTTATCCCATTGGGAACTAGAGGCAGACAAACCCATTACCATGCAGCAAACCATAGACAACTTGACGGGCCAGCTCAATGTTGTCAATGCTGCCCTTCAAAGCCTGCTCACATGAGGTGAAAGCCAAATCAGGGGATCCATGAACATCGCCCCTGTTCTACAAAAGTTGCAAATTCTGGATCCAAAGCCATACAACGGATCTCGGGATGCTAAAGAAGTGGAAAATTTCATCTTCAACATCGAACAATACTTTGATGCCGTAGGACAGTTGAAAGAAGCCAAAAAGGTAGCAACTGCTGCCATGTATATTCAAGGCGATGATAAACTCTGGTGGCGAGTGAAATACGAAGCCATCAAGGCCGGTGGAGATTCTATCCAGACATGGGCAGAACTAAAGGCAACCATACGCCTGCAGTTCTTCCCCGAAAACATGGAATACAATGCATAGAGAAAGCTGCGTGAACTCCGCCAGACCAGGTCAGTGCGGGATTACGTGCAGGAATTCTTCTCACTCATGCTAAACATACGGGATATGGGGGACAAAGACAAACTATTCGCATTCATAGAAGGTTTGAAACCTCATGCTCGTATGGAGCTGCAAAGACAAAGGGTAGATACCCTGCCCAAGGCAATTCAAGCTGCAGAATGCCTTGGGGACTATCATATGGAAACTCAGAAGGATAGGCCCCAACCACCTACCCGTGGGAGGTACAACAGGAGCCAGCCTAGCAACAGTGGCCCTAACATAAACGAAGGAGATCAAGGGGCATCCAAATCTAAGACTCCTTCCTCAAGCAACAATAGTGTTGCATCAATCAACAATAATCAGGGGAGAAAGCCCCCTTCATAAAGTCATCATTACGGCGGGGAACATTTGAACAATCAATGCACAAATATAGAGATGAATGCACATCAGCCTGTTGAAGATGGGTAGATCATTATGACCCAGACAACGCAGAGCAAGTAGGTTCCTTCAACGCATTTGTTGGTTTCATTCCTAATACCTTAGCGGGAACCAGTGCTGGTAACCTAAGAAGAACGCATGCCCAATCACCAAGAAAGGGAAAGAAAAGGCGGATGAGAGGGAAGATTCAACCTACGCATAGCTATCATCGATGACTTCGAACTGATAGTGGGATTGGAATTCCTAAGGCAGACCAACACCATACCGGTACCATATGCCAACATGCTCCTAATGATGGGAGACAATGGAGCCAAACCCCGCACCATACCGTGCATACCCATAAAGATGGCCGCTGAAAACATCTCGGCCATGCAGTCAAAGAAGAGAATCAAAAGACCTGAACTTACGGTTCCAACTGCCCTCAACAGCATCAGTCAAACATCATATCATCGGCGTCCAACAACCCATGGTGTCCCTCAGTGTGTGAATACTTGTCAAACATGCCAAAAGGAAAAGTCGGATCACTCAGCATAAGCAGGACTCTTGGAGCCGCTACCTATCCCAAAGAGACCTTGGGAAAGCATTTCCCTAAAATTTATCACAGGATTACCTAAGGTCGGAGATCTTGAAACAATCTTGGTTGTGGTAGACCGATTTTCCAAGTATTCTACCTTCATAGCAGCCCTACAGAACATATCAACAGAAGCTACAACTCGACTCTTCTTCTCTCATATTGTCAAATATTGGTGCATTCCCAAAGACATCATTAGTAACTGCGACTTACGCTTCACTAGCAAATTTTGGACCCATCTCTTCAGGTGCCTTGGATCCAAATTGAGTCATAACTCAAACTTCCATCAACAGGCAGATGGTCAGATAGACCGGTTCAATGACTTGCTGGAGGCATATCTCCGCCACTTTGCAACCGGATCACGAAAGAATTGGGTGAAGCTTCTGGATGCTGCTCAACTGTGTTTCAATTCACAAAAGTGCTCCATTTCAAAACAAAGTGCTTTCGAAATTGTTACCGGACATCAACCGCTACTCCCACAATCGGTGAATGCACCAAACAAGCCAAAATTATCTCGAGCTGCCAGTTTCTCGAAGGAATGGGAGCAAACTTTGGAGATAGTGCAGAGCTATCTTATCAAAGCCCAAGAGAGGGCATCGAAGTACGCCGAACAAAACCTTCGCTTTATCCAACATCAAGGATGAGACAAAGTAATGGTAAGAATCCCAAAGCGGTACTTGTTTGCAGTGAGGACCAATGACTCTCGCCTATTGCAAAACTACATCGGACCCTTCTCCATGGAAAGACGCATTGGGAAAGCCATATACTAGGTGAATACTCCAGCCTGGTGGAAAATTCATCTAGTCTTCCATGTTAGTCGCCTCAGATCATTTCAGAAATACATGGAAGATCGTTTAGAAAGCCACCTCACAAGACCGAGGGGAACAGACCTCCTAGCCAATCATCATCCTACAGGTAAGACTTTGAGGACGTCGCCAACTCAGGTATGGGAGAATGTCATGGGCTACTTTCTAGCCTCGACCCATGACTGCGCCCCGTGGCGTTCTGGCCAGCCTCCCAACGCCTAGCTCCATGGTCAGCCCCGTGGTCTCGACAGCGCCAAGTGACAAGCGCGCATGTGCTTCTGTCGCCCCACCGATAATTCTCGCCAGCGCCCATCGGCTGGCAAGTGCCAACAGTGCCGCGCACATAGACATTGTCGCGCGTACAGATCCTGATCCAAGCGCCAGCGCTCAGGCGCAGGCAGATCCAAATAGTGTCGTGCGCGCCGACAGCACCGCACATGCAGACCTTGATGCTTAAGACAAAGTTGCTGCCATCGGACTTACTTTTACCTTGTAGAAGACTAAGTCCTTTTCATTGTAATTATAGAGTAGTTTTACTTCATTCATTTTCAGTGTGCTTCTACAACTTTCATAGGTCAAGTCATGTAACTTTGGTTTATTGTTTTTAAGCATTATTAAGGGGGGCCAAAGTATTCAAACATTCAATCAAGCAAACATTTCCTTGTACTAGTGTCTCTCCCCCTATCACGCCCAAAAATCGAGGAGCGCGACCGGCGCTGAAACGAGTGAACCCAACCGAGCAAGCCTGTTAGATTCCTTCTACCCAAACTCATTCATGAATAAAGAGAATATATGTTTTCCTTAATTAAACAATAAAGTGGTCATGTCTGCAATTACTAATTTCTTACCATACGTTTCACCATTTTTAAAGTCTCAAATGGACAAGTAATACAACCACAACCTAACATAGTTTGTCTTTCCCAACACCAATACACAACCCACACTATGTCTACGGAGCCTCTATAGATAAATATGAGTACAATGAACATGCCGGCAACAATGCCCCGGCTATACCCCAAACAGAATACACAAACAACAAAAGATGCATGACCCCAGGATGAAGTGGGGCTCACCAAGTCAGCTGGAAAGAAGGTGTACTGCTATCATTGATCAATATTTCCTACTATGGAACCACCTGCATCCATTTAAAGGTGCAGCGCCCCCGGCAAAAGGGACGTTAGTACCGTCGAATAGTACTAGTATGAAAACTAAACACCAATTTAATAATTCAGAAATATAAGATGAATATGATGAACCAATGCGGCAATAGTAGAATATAGATAACCGTTTAAACCATAGCAAGCTTACTAAGAGCTATCAATAACATTTATAGGATTTTAGATGATATCCTTTGTAACCATCTTCACACAAAGCGGCCCCGACGCCTCACCCGATGTATGCAGGTGGAGGTGTAAGTACAATACCACAACTTTACTCAAGTGGCCCTGCCGCCTCACCCCAATGTATGCGGGTGGATATATAACCATAGTACCATGAACCTACACAAGCGGCTATGCCGCCTCACCCCAATGTTTGCAGGCGGAAATGCATCAACGATACCAATACCAACACAAAGCGGCTATGCCACCTCACCCCAATATATATATGTGGGTGGTGATGCCACAACAGTACCAAACTATACACAAAGAGGTTGTACCGCCTCACCCCAATGTATGAGGGTGGATGTGCAGTCCCACAATACCATAATCCCTACACAAAGCGGTCATACCGCCTCACCCCAATGTATGTGGGTGGAGGTGTATCACAATCATAATCTCTATACCATAATCCCCACACAAAGCGGTCATGCCACCTCACCCCAATATATACGGGTGGAGGTATATCACAATCACAATCTCTACACAGCTTAGCATGATAACTTTCACATAAACCACGACTTGAAATTATAACATGTGGATACACAATCCATAGTTTGGAACACATCCTCAATTTATAATGCAATATGATAAGAGCATTAGAAACACTAATTGAACATATATATTTATCACAAAACTTATCGGAATACTCGATTTGTAATCAACATCTTGGAACCTACAAGGATAATGGGAATTCCAATTCTTAAAGAAGAGTTTAGCCAACATAACTCAATTGAGCTTCCTTAAACTCTAAAACATTCCGGAATTCTTAGCAACTTCAATCTATTTTAGAAATATAACAAATTGAACTAAAATTAGGAAGATGATTATGGTTCTAGCTCATTTGAGCATTTTATCAAACACTAGATATGCATTAAGGTTTCAAGGCCCTTTTATAGAAGATTCCATCATCCCACAACCCAATCTTTACCATTCTTAGCTCAACAATCTTCCTACACCCTTTGATAACACATGCATGTAAGATAAACAACTCTCATGCCCAAAAATTATCTTGCTAATTACCCATTTTCAGAAAATTTTGAAATTAGGGTTTAGGGTGTAGAATCTTACCTCTAGGATGAAGACCTAGTGAGCTTCCCTTCTTAATCTTCCAAAACTTGAGCAAGAATTGAAGAACAATTATTGAAGAACATCTTCTCACTCTAGGGCACTCTCTCTCACTCTAAAATGTCAGATTATAGCTCAAAAATGGCCCAAAGAGTGTATTTAACGAAGTAGGGTCGGGTCTTAAAAACCCAAAAATGGATCTCCGGAACAAGGTATGTGATCGCATAACCGATATGCGGACTGCATACCGATCGCATAATTGGTTACATAATAGCCAAAAGAACTGTCTGTGTATGTGGTCACTATGTGGTCCGCATAACTGTTATGCGGTTGCATAATGCATCGCATAACAGTTATGCAGCCGCATAGTCGACCGTATTGAGCTTCCAAAATAGCCCTCTCCTGCTCACTTCTGCGGCTATTATGCGGCCCGCATAGTGATTATGCGGTCGCATAATGGACCGCATAAACGCACTTTTCCGGTAAAAAATTTCCTGTGCATTGTTCAACCCAAAAAGCCTAGTCCGGCACCATGAAATATTATTTTCTTTGCAAATTTTACCAGGCCTTACACGGGTGTTACACCCCCGACACCGCATATCATTTTGTAAGAGCTTGCATCATCATCAATACAATCAACTTTCATCATTAATTGCTCATTTCAGTTCTCTCAATTGCTCACGGCATTGGTTTTCCCGCACGACACTGACAATCTAGTCTAGCGTACGGAGGGGACCTCAGTTAGCGGACAACAACCACACTCACATCGGTTGCTTAGCCTTACGTCGCCCTTCTAAGGAACTTCAGGAAGGCGCCGCGTAAAAGTTATTTAGGATTTAATTTTACTAATTCTATTTTCCTTTCCCACATTCTCTCTTCTCTCTCACGCTAACAGAGTCTCTCCTCTCTTCAACTGGCGCCTTCAGCGGTTTTGACCGGCGCCGGCGACGACTACTCAGGTGACAGATCTCTCTTCATCAGTCTCTCTCTTTCTCTCTCGTTCTATCTCTCTATATGTGTTTTATTGTTGGTGCAGTGCAAAAATCTTAATACTGATGTAGTAAAAAAGGTGTAATTGCACTAGCATTAACAAAGGGCTTCACTAAATTATGAATTTTTGCGGTTCTTAAGCGATAATGCATAAAAGGGAGAGGGGATTAATTTTGTTTGACTGTGGCAATGCAAAAACCTTTGTAGCATTGTTTTTGAGCTTGATAAATGGTGATATTGAATTGGAGGGGAAGGAAAATTTATTGTCCTCCCTAGAATTGTAGGAAGCTAATGTTAGATTCGTCTCTTTAGTCTTTCATTACCAGAAATTATGGAGGAAACAAGGGATAGATGCATCCTCTTTGGTGCTTAGCAGCATTACATATGCTTTCTTTAGATAGTACCTTAAAAGCAATGGATTATAGAAAGTCATCAACGTTTTGGCAGGAAGATGCTTGTTGAGAAAATGAGAGTTGTCTTTTTATATTGATCCCTTAGACAAAGAAAGCACCTCTATTCAAGTGTTGTTGAAAAGAATGGCCTCTCTTTTACCTTGTTGACTTGAGACCTTAAATCTTTTAATGGTGAAAAAATTAGAAGAAAAATACATCTGCTTACATAAGATAATTTGTACATGCTTTCATATTGTGAACTAAGGAAGACTTATTGAACTTGTACATAAATGTTATCGAATCCTCGATTGTCGTCTCTACTACCATGTTGAAGTGTGTGACGAGTAGTGAGAATATTGATGGAGTTGCTGCTTCTAAAATATTCAACTCATGTTCTTGTAGTTGACGCTTTGTTATGTTTTTATTTTTCCCCCTTTTTTTTAACGGAGGATAAATATTCATTATTCACTCATAATTAATTTATATTTTGTATTACTAAACACATAACAAAAATATTACTTCTTTGTTACATTCTGAATATTCACGTACATTATTGGGCTGATTATCGGGGTCGAAGTGGTAGAGAGACTCCACAATATGATGCATATAGTAGGTTGATTATCGTTCCAGATGATCATGATGGGTAAGTAATCCTTATGTTTATTTTTATTCTATTGAATATACATTTTACAAATGTTAATTTTAATACAGGGTTTTTCCTCCATTTACTGCAGCGCATATGGTTATAGAGTCTATTAAGCCACTTTACGGTGATGCTTGGAGTATACGGAAAGAAATTCCATATCATATCAAAGATGCAATGTGGAATCAATTTAGGGTACATATAAAATTTATTTTTAAATTATATATCATATACCCAATTTCACTCTACTTTATTTAATTATTTTTCAGACTAAGTGTGTGTGGGAGCAACGATATAATAATGAAATAAAAGATGTCTCAGTGAAGAAGGAAAAAAAAGCGATTTCAAGTTCATTGTATGAAGCTCGAGAAAAGAGAGAGAATCCTGGTTGGATAAGAGAAGATGCGTGGATAATTTTTTTAGCAATATGGGATAGTGTTGAATTTAAGAAGAAGAGTGAACGAGCAAAGGCAGCTCGAGCCTCTCAAAAGGGTGGCTTGTTGCACACCGGGGGATCTATGAGTTTTGCTGCGCATCGATGGAAATTGGTAATTTTCACCTTTTTTTCCTTGGTTTTGTTTAAACACAATTGAACTTTTTTATAAATTATATATCCTATTAATTTTACAGAAAAATTTAAAAGGGAGACCAATGTCTCATGCCTAGGTCTTTGCGAAAACACATAAGAAAAAGAAGAAAGACGGTTCAAGAGAAGGATGGGTTGAGACACGTGCATCAAAACAATATGTAAGATCATAACTTTAAGACTATTTTCACTTTGATATTAATTTATTTATATAATCCTTATTACTTGTATTTCAGGATGGATATCATAGAAGTTTGGACGAATGGTGTCAGACGCAGCCTACTTCTGATGATGATACCCCAATCCAACCGCCACCCGATGATATGACTTCAATATGGACAGATGTAGCAGGTGGTGTATCCAAAGGAAGAGTTTACGGGCTTTGAGTACAATGACCTTCCTCTTTTCGTCCATCGCCATTAGTTTCGGATGCTCCTACTGCGCAAAATCAGGAAGAAATGGAAGCAATGCAAAAGCAGATTGAGTTGTTTTCGGAATGATGTGAAACAACTGAAGCTCACATTGCTAGAATGGATAAATACATGAAAAGATACATGCCCCACTCTTATGATGATGAAGAGACTGAATCTGATGCGTAGTAGTAATTTATGGTTGATTACTATTCTTGAAAATTTAGATTTTATATTTAGACTTTATGGTAGATTTGGATGATGTGGTATATATATGTTTAGACTTTATTATATTAGTGTCGATGTGTATTAGCTACTTAGACTTGATATTGAATATTTAGACGTTAACTAATATTTTGATTTGATATTATGGGATTTGAATGTTTGTTTGTTGAAGTTGGAATGGGTTGGTTTGATTATTAGGTTGTTTAGTTGGAATTGGTTGTGTAGTTGAAATTGGTTGGTTGAGTTGGTTATTTAGTTGGAATTGGTTTATTGAATTGGTTGTTTATAGTATTGGTCATTTGACAGGTGTTGTGCTAATAAAAAAATCAACCTAGTTTTCCGACTACTGTAGTCGAAAAATGTGCCCAGCATAATGATTTTCCGACTACAGTAGTCGAAACATTAGCCCAGAATAATACATTTTTCGATTATTGTAGTCGGAAAATAAAATAAAATAAATAATAAAGCGTTATAATTAATATAATATTCCGACTACAGTAGTCGAAAATATGTTTTAAAATGAATAATAATTGTTTTTATTTTTCGATTATTTCAGTCGGAAAATAGCTTCCTTTTCTAATTTGTGGCGGAAAAACCTTTCCGACTACTGTAGATGGAATTTTTTTTCTGACCTACCTTTTTCCGACTACTCTACATCAGTCGGAAAGTAGTCGAAATAGGTACTTTTTCGACTACTTTCCGACTATTTTGGTAGTCAAAAAATAGTGAATTTCTAGTAGTGATATAGATACTGCATAAAGATTGTGAGAATAATCTTATGAGATAGGGTCATTCGACTCGACAGAGTATACTATTCTTATGGGATCGGGTCGTACGTCATGGCGGGATATCATACCATCACTCTTATGGGATCAAGTTGTTCTCCTCCGCATAATTGTGCGTAATATCCGATAAGGAGTCAGCATATCTATGATTTTATCTGACTTAAGACGTGAGATTTTACTGGTTATTGACCAGACATACATTCCATTCGCGATAATATTCTGTACTCGAGGATTTTTTGTTTACTCATCCATTCAGGATCACATTTATGTACATAAATTTGTCTTCATTATTACTTATTATGCTCCATACATGTCTACTTTTATTGTACTTGATTTATTGGACCACTAGAAGGTATCAATGTCGACCCCTCTTCACTACTTCTTCGGAATTATGCTAGATATTTACTAGGCACGCGTTGATTTACGTACCCATACTATACTTCTTTACTGATTGTGCATGTACTGAGATATGTACATTTGATGGTCATTTGGACGCATAGGCGCAACTGCTGAGGAGACTTTGTGGTGAGTTGCATTCCATATTACGATCTGCAATACACAGAGTCCCCATCTTATTTATTTACTTTACCCTGTCTATTTTATATTCCAAGAAGATATTGTAGTAGTATTGAATTTTCTAGTAGATGCTCGTGCATTTATGACACCGAGTTTTAGGGGTTTTTAGTGGATACTCAAAGTTGTACTCAATATTGTTACTATCACTTCGTTTTATGATTTATTCATACTCGGCAATTTGGTAAAGAATAACATATATTTCTGTAGATAATAAATTGTGTCGAGAAAATTAAATTAAAATCGAAAAGTATTAATTGCAACAAGCGTAGTATTTGATTTCAAGTAATATGAGTGTACAATCTCTATAAATCATCTAATTCTTCTTTCCAATAGTAAATGAATTCTAGGGTCGTTGAGCTTGATCTTGAATCTATATTTATTGTTACGAACGATGATCTTGAATTCAACTAGTACGAATTTTGATTTGAACTCGTACTCCTTAAATCTTGATATGCTTTTCATTCTTGAACTTGATTTTTTGAACTTGAACTTGATTGCTTGAAGCTTGAAACTTGTAGAGAAATTTACGGCGTTTGATCCAGGAGCTCTCTCTTGCTTCTTGTTATAACTTATGGTGTCTTTTCTGAGTTATGAAAACCCCTATTTATAGTTGCGGGAGGGAAGAGTTGTGAGGAGAACAAACTCTTTCCGACCAATCAGATTGAAGAGTGACAATATCCCATTTGATTGGTCAGAATATGTCACTTGCACTGATTTCATTGACCTTTTAATTTGACTTGGCATGTCTTGTCATTTTAACACGTGACGTGATCCCATTGGCTCTTTTGTTTGACTTGGCGTGCCACATCATTTGACACGTGGTACCAAACTAGGCCTCTAGAAAGATGGCATCTTGGACTTAATGAAGTTGGCTTATCACTTTAGCCCAATTAAATGGGCCAACCCAAATGGATTAAGACTTATTTATTAATCCATATATATTTGATTTATATAATTGATTCAATTATATTAGGCCATAATATTTATTTGGACCAATATATCTTGAATTTAAAATATAGTCCAAATTATTTTATGAATTTATTTTTAATAAAATTTATATGCCTACAAATACTTCATACTTCAAAACTTATCGAGATATAGACTTGTCAAACCTCAAAGATTAAACTTGAAGTAACTGTAAAATAATCACCCTCCCTTTTTTATTTGTAAAGAAATTAATATTTTCTTCCTTGTTATGACTTTGAGCATGCTGACATGTTTGCAGTTTTGATTTTACGAAGCAACAGTAACCAAACATGTTTGAGTCAAAGGAATTCACGTAATAAATTTGCATGGATCTTTAACGCGGCATACTGCCAACGTTTCTTTGTTGGCCTTTAAATCCTTCTTTGGCAAGAATTAAACTTGGCATTCTCTTATCCCTTGACGTCATTCCAAGCCAAATCCTTTTAGGAGATAATATGATTCCTTTCTAAAGAATGCTACATGCGTCCATATATGTAACAATTATCATAACCGCCTTTGCTAGCCCAATTTGACTGGGAATGGCAAATGTACTTTGACTCTATTTAGGAGATAATTGTACAATCCCAGACCTAGAATTTATTATTCAAAGCCTTTTTTGACAATCTATAAATAGCTGCAGGTTCATACTTTGTTGAACATCAATTTTTGTTCGAATCTGCCTTTGACGCTTGGAAGAGTTGAAGGTAATTTCTTCTTCTTTCCTTTTCAATTTTCGTCACCCTTTTGCAGCAAGCATATCTTGTGGTGTAAAATTGATATCTTGCTGTGAAAATATCCAATCATGGTTTGTTTGATTCTACAGAACCTAGACTTTTAGTTCTAGAACATATACAAAATTTAAAATTAGAATCTTCGCGGATCACCCTAGGTGATTTTTTGAAGTTAGCTTTAATTTCTGTCATTCTGATATTTTCAGATTTGTGCGACTTCACCAAAAGTTTGATATCTTGATGTAGGGACCTCGGAATCATAAACCGTTTGATTTATCAGAAATTAGAGTTCAAGATCTACAACATATACGAAATAAAGAATTAAACATTTTAAGATCATTCTTAAATAATTGTTTGAAATCGGCTTTATATTCTAACGCGCCAATAATTTCAGATTATTGTGACTTCACCAAATATTTTATATCTTGATGCAGGAATCTCAGCATCACACACCGTTTGATTTGTCAAAGATTAGAGTTCAAGATCTACAACATATCCTAAATTCAGAATTAAAAACTTTTAGGAGCATTCTAGATGATATTTTGTTTGAAGTCGGCTCTACATTCTAACGCCCCAACAGTTTCAGATTATCGCGGCTTCACCAAAATCTTTATATCTCGATGATGGAATGTTGGAATTAAAAACCGTTTTAATTGATAGAAAATAGACTCAGATATCTTCATTCTCACAAAAATATATGTCCCTAATCATGCCTGATTATTCTAGGAAATACTTTGAACTCAATTTTCGAATCTGACACGCCTTAGCAGGTAACTATCTTTCTTGTACTTGTATTTTTTATTGTTGTCTTCCTTGTTGTTGTAGGCAATGGAGATATCTTCGTAAACAAGGTTAGGCACACATAGAAGAAAACATTCGTGGCAAAAAATAGAAGGGCAAATATTCAACATCATATGGGAGGACAAATCCATGACGGTATATGGAAGGACAAATTCATGACAGCATATATGGAAGGACAAATACATGACACCATATAGAAGTATCAAATACGTGACAACATATAGAATTATCAAATTCATGACAACATATAGAAGGATCAAATCCGTGAAGAGGCCGACTTAAGGTGCAAAAGGACTTAAACGTACACCTTAAGATTGAAAAATTATAGTTCCTTTTAAGGACAAACCTACGAAGAGGTAAATTTAAGGTGCAAAGGAACTTCGAAGTCCACCTTAAGATTGAAAAATTATAGTTCCTTTTAAGGACAAACCCAAGAAGAGGTCAACTTAAGGTGCAAAGTGACTTCAACATCCACCTTAAGATTGAAAAATTATATTTACTTTTAAGGATAAACCCGTGAAGAGGTCAACTTAAGGTGAAAAGGGACTAACATGTCCACCTTAAGATTGGCAAAGTAGAAAACTTCAACTTGAAGACTTGGCGTACTTTGCAGATTTCAACTTGAAGACCAACAAATTTGAAGATTTGACGGGCTTGAAAAATTATTGGACTTTGATGCTTCAACTTGAAGAGCGGTGGACTTTTAAACTTCAACTTGAAAAATTAGCAGACTTGAATACTTCAGCTTTAAGACTTGTATGGCTTAAATAATTCAACTTGAAGACCGGTGAATTTGAGGATTTCAAATTGAAGACCGACGGACATGAAGATTTGGAGGGATTGAATAATTCAACTTAAAGTTTGGCGGACTTGCAGACTTCAACTTGAAGGGTGGTGGACTTGCAAAATTTATCTTGAAGAGCGACATACTTGAAGATTTGGAGTACTTATATAATTCAACTTGAAGACCGGCAAACTTGAGGACTTCAAATTGAAGATTTGGCCTTCTATTAGAAGTCTACATCCATCCATTGGAGATGCCAATTTGCAATGGAGACTTTCCCCCATTCACAATTGAGTTCTTGTATTCGGAGAGGTCTAGCAGATCTAGAGTTTTCTAAATCTTTTCAGCAATATCGCTTCCTGCTTCGGGTGTGTTTGTAGAAGATCTTGCTCCTTTTGAGGATGAAGAATCGAAAACAGAGGTTGATGCGTGTCACGACCCAAACTAACCTCTGTCGCGATGGCGCCTATCATGGAACTAGGCAAGCCGACTCATTTCCAAAACAACCGATATTTTTATTTCAAAGATAATTTCAAGGTTATTTAACATAAAACCTCCATTTTAAGAGTTCAAACCAAAGAAAAATAGAAGTGCGGAAAAGAAAAGCCCGGCATCATGGTGTCACTAGTCATGAGCATCTTCTACAATCTGTCTAGCAATATCAAGGCTAACTCAGCCTGGAAAATAACTAAATACAACTAGAGGAAGATAAGAGGGAGAAGGGCAGGGGCTGCGATCGCCAAACAGCTACCTTGCTATCTCCAAGAAAAATCTCCAACCAGAATACTCAATAACCGCTACCGTATCCAGCTACACCTGAATCTGCACATAAGGTGCAGGGAGTAACGTGAGTACGCCAACTCAGTAAGTAACAACAATAAATAAAGACGGAGTAGTAGTGACGAGCAATAAAGCATATAACGTTCATATCAGGAAATCTCAGTAAAATACCACATGCTTTTAAAATCAGGATTTGAATCAAACATCTCGTTTAAACCCAGTTCCAGTAAAAAATCATTTAAAGATATTTTTCCAACAGTTTGTTTTCCAACAAAGGCTCAATGCAAATGTGAGCAAAAATTATGAAATCATAAACAGCCCATCGGGCAAAACATCACTCATATACAGCCCCTCGGGCAAACCTCACAGTCACTCGTGCCACTCGGGCATACCTCATAATCACTCTTGCCACTCGGGAATACCTCACAATCACTCATGCCTCCCAGTTACTCAGCACTCGTCACTCGTACTCAGTAGGTACCTGCACTCACTGGGGGTGTGTACAGACTCCGGAGGGGCTCCTTCAGCCCAAGTGCTATAATCTGCACGGATAACTCATGTGCGATAATAATAAAGTATGATGTAGGCGGGCAGCCCCGATCCACACTTATACTTACAAATCAGGCCCTCGGCCTCACTCAGTCATAAAGAATGCTGCAGGCGGGCAGCCCCGATCCACACTCATCCTCACAAATCAGGCCACTTGGGCATTTCAGTAAAACAGGGCATTCAGCCCAAAACATTTATATGCATCAAAATAGAGTCATAAAACTGAGTTATGCGGTAAACAAGTATAAACATGACTGAGTATAGATTTTCAATCGAAAACAGTGAGAGGATGGTAAGAAACATCCCCTAAGGGTTCGAACAACATTGGCGCAAGGCCCAAACATGACATTCAGCCCAATGTACAGAAAATCTTTCTAAAACATATAAGTATCAACGGTTTCAACAAAGTATGCAACTTTACAGTTGCTACGGGACGGACCAAGTCACAAATCTCAAACAGTGCACGCCCACACGCCTGTCTCCTAGCATGTGCGTCACTAAAAATAATAGTAGAATGATACAAAAATCTGGGGTTTCATACCCTCAGTACTAGATTTACAATCGTTACTTACCTCAAATCGATCAAATCTCTAACCCGCAATGATCTTGCCTCTGGACTCGGCCTCCAAATGTTCCAAATCTATTCACAATCAGTATAATACCATCAATATACGTTAATGGAATGAATTCCACAAGAAAAGATTCAAAATTAGACCAAACCCAAAATTGGCTAAAACATTGCCTGTGAGGCTCACGTCTCGGAACCCGACAAAAGTTATAAAATCCGAAAGCTCATTCAACCACGAGTCTACCTATACCAATTTTACCAAAATCCGACCTCAACTCAACCCTCAAATCTACAAATATTATTTCCAAATTTCTAAGTTCCAATCTCCGATTTACACCTCAAAATCATGTAATCTAGTTGGATTATTCGATGATAATTCAATATTATGGAGTAGAAATGATCACAAGGGACTTACCTTAAGTTTTCCTTGAAAATATATCAAAAATCGCCTCTCCTCAAGCTCCAATTTGTCAAAAATGGCAAATGGGACGAAGTCCCTATTTTTATAATTCTGNGACCTCAACTCGACCCTCAAATCTACAAATCTTATTTCCAAATTTCTAAGTTCCAATCTCCGATTTACACCTCAAAATCATGTAATCTAGTTGGATTATTCGATGATAATTCAATATTATGGAGTAGAAATGATCACAAGGGACTTACCTTAAGTTTTCCTTGAAAATATATCAAAAATCGCCTCTCCTCAAGCTCCAATTTGTCAAAAATGGCAAATGGGACGAAGTCCCTATTTTTATAATTCTGCCCAGGCATCCTCGGTTCTGCCTCGATCTTGGCCTTCGATCAAGGTCCTTGATCCTGGTCCTCGGTCCTGCCCTTCGATCCTGGTTCTCGATCCTGGCCCTCGATTATGTCTTCGACCCGACCTATGACCGTGACCCTCGACTCTGGGCTCGATCATGCCTTCGATCGTGGTCCTCGACTCTGGGCTCGATCATGCCTTCGATTGTGGCCCTCGACCCTGAGCTCGATCTGTGCTTCGATTGTGGCCCTTGACCCTGAGCTCGATCTGGGCTCAATTTCTGGGCAGAAGCAATTTCCAACAGAAGGAAATTGCAGCAGCTGTTCTAGTTCAATTTTTGATCCGTTAACCATCCGAAACTCACCCGAGGCCCTCGGGACCTCAACCAAATATACGAACAATTCCTAAAACATCATACGAACTTAGTCGAATCCTCAAATCACCTCAAACAACGCTAAAACCATCAATTACACCCCAATTCAAGCCTAATGAACTTTGAAATTTCTAATTTCTACAAACAACTTCGGAACCTATCAAATCATGTCCGATTGACCTCAAATTTTGCAAACAAGTCTTAAATGACATAATAGAGGTATTTCAATTTTTAGAATCGGATTCCGACCCCGATATCAAAAAGTCAAGCCCCCGGTCAAACTTCTCAAAAATAAAACTTTCGGCATTTCAAGCCCAAAATCACCATACAGAGCTATTGGAATCATTAAAATTCAAATCCGAGGTCATTTACACATAGGTCCATATCCGGTCCACTTTTCTAACTCAAAATATTTAATTATGAGACTAAGTGTCTCATTTCACTCCGGGTTCCTTCCGGACTTGAACCAACTAACCCGATATAACATAATATAGCTGAATAATACAAAAAGAAGTAGGAATGGGGAAAATGGGGTTATAACTCTCGAAACGACAGGCCGGATCGTTATATCCTCCCGCTCTTAAACATTCGTTCGTCCTCGAACGGGTCTAGAAACATACCTGGAGTCTCGAATAGGCATGGATATTTGCTCCGCATCTCCCGCTCGGTCTCCCAGGTGGCCTCCTCTACAGGCTGACCTCTCCATTGCACCTTTACTGAAGCTATATCCTTTGACCTCAACCTTCGAATCTGTCGATCCAAAATAGCCACCGGCTCCACATCATAAGTCATATCACCCTCCAACTAAACCGTGCT
>AWOL01S0004094.1:3425-60555 GCA_000715115.1 Nicotiana otophora | reverse complement strand
TGGTGGTTCTGATGAGGTGATGAGTCTCAATGTTAAGGGCAAGTTGAAGGAGTTGCTTATTAAGGCTAATGCTATTTGGATATAAAACTAGCTATAGAACTATGACTTGTTACGTACGTATGAAAATTTAATGACATGCATTTCTTCTTTTTTTTTATTGGTCAAAGAGAGATATTATATTATATTATATTACTAGTAATTAATAATCGTCATTACAGTCATATATAGAGTGTTTACTTGCAGTTAAAACTAAGGTGTAGTTTGGTTTTCCTTATCAGCACTATATACTATTTTCCCATTTTGGTGAATATTAGTCAATAAATAATGTCTACTTTTACAGAAGTTGTTTTGCTGTTGTTATTCAGCACCATTTACTATTTTCTCATTTCAGTGTACTAATAGTAATGGTTTTCCCCCTTAAAAAGATGTGATATATATGCTTTTTTTATGAAGTCTGATATGTTCGGAGGTTGTATGTTTTACTTTTTTTCGTAAGCATATCTGATATATTCGTAAATGGAAATGGGGCTTTACAAGCAGTGATAGCACGTTTTTGTATCGGCTTGGACACCCAATTTGCTATTTCGGTACATTGTGTTAGTAATTAAGTTGGATAATGAATGTAAAAGAACAGAATATTTAAAGGTGTTGCCTAACCGTCAATGAAATAGGAGAAAAACTATAAGATTTCAAGTTCAAATCCAAGCATAGACCAAACAAAGGTAATTTATTCTTATTTACTTAAATCTTAATAGATAGAGTTATTTCTACTTGTTTAGAGGTAACAGGTAGTCCAACCCTAAATTAAATATCCCAGTCAGTAATGCAAGAATTCCAAAAGGTGTTTACATGCAGTTAAAAAGTATTGTTTTTTTGTTGGTGTTATCTAGCACTATTTACTGTTTTCCCATTTTAGTGTACTAAATAATGGTCTTTCCTTTTACCTTAAAGAGATGCGATATATATCTAAGTCAATAAATAATGTCTACTTTAATCGTGCAAGAATGAAGCCGACTGCAGAGATGTCAAACTCGCACGGCTTCAGTCAAGCCGTGGAATGAAGTAACGCAAACTCACAAATCAAAACTAATGTTTGCTATTGAAAAACTCGTTATTTTTTGTCAACTTTTTGACTTACTACTTGTATTATATTGCTATTGGACTTTACAATTAATGAAGTTATTACATTCTTGAAATGAAATAGAAAGTGCCATAACATAAGTAGCTGCAATCCGTAACATTTGTTTTATACTCCCTCCATCCACTTTAAATGACTTTTTTATCTTTTTTTTTTTGTGGTCCACAATATTTAATTTTTTCAGATATCAAGAAAGAATTAATTTTTTCTTTCCAAAGTTGCTCTTGCAGTAAAGAGTCTTGGAATAGTTTGTTATATTTTCAATTAGCAAATTAAGGTTAATATGATCAATTTTATTATTAATTAATATTAAAAGATAAATTTCTTAATATATATATATATATATATATATATGAGTGTTAAAAGAATTAAAAAAAACAGTTAGAGTGGACCCGGGGAGTACTTTATTGATAATCTTGGGATGTTGAGATTGGAGGATATACCTTTCGGACAGTTTGTGAGACTGATCCACTTATTATTTTAGACTCAAGCTATATGATGTACAGTTAAAAATTTTAAATATATATTTATAAAAGAATAGTGGGTGCACAAATGTACCATATCCAATGACTTGAAAAAAATGTATATCTAGTGAAAAAATTGGACTCAAAGTGGGACATGCTCGAGGCCTCTATCTAGCCTCCCCTCCTACCTTTTGCTTACCACTACCGGAGAGGGATAGTAATAGGTTCACTAAACTCCTATTTTGGCATTTAATATCTTAGCTCGCTTTGAAAACTCATTCGCTCTAAGGAGCGCTGCTACTCCTAATGTTTGGCACTAGTAGTTAATAAATATTTTGCTTTAACAAAAAAAAAAAGGGACTCATGAAACATTTAAGACTTTTTCGAGAAAGCACACATTGCTTTTTATATTTTGATATTGAAAAAAAAAAGGAAAAAGTCTCACCCCTCAAAGAGAATAGGAAAAGAAAGGGAAAAGTACGGGAATAGCTAAAATTTGCTTAAACTTACCAACAATTAGCCGGCAAGCACTGATTACCAAACATAGCCACAAATAATTATAAAATTTAATAGATACCTGTGATTTTTCGATTATGTTAAAAGTCTTATTGGGTCAATCCTGAACTTCCTTCAAGATTCTCTTTTTTATGTCATTATTTCTTGTTAGTTTAACGTTGAAGAACTTTAGAAGCTAAAATTGCCCATGCTTTGATTTTTACACAAAGATAAAGTAGAAATTGCACGTTTCTCTCTTTCCTTAGCATTGCAAAAGGTAGTTAAAAAGGTTGTCTTTCCCTTTGCATGCTTAATCATCTAGTCTGTATCACAAATTTAAACGCTACAGCATATTATTATTTGAGATTAAGTACTTCCATACACTAATAGTGAAAGTCACCTAACAATAATTAAAATATCATTTTTAACGTGCATGGTTGGAATTTGTTAAAAATACATAGACGAGATAATATACAAAATTTTAGAAAGATAGAAGGTGATAAACTGGTTTGGAGTCAAATTTATAGTTAAAATCGAGTTTAAAAATTTCTCTACGACACATGTATCTGTCACGATCCAAAATCCAACTAGTCATGATGACGCATAACCTCACCCGCTAGGTAAGCCAAATAACAACAATCCGATTCAATTAATATTTAACTGATTCTAATACACTCTCCAAGAACTGGTAGTACAAATCATGAGCTTCTAAGATTAGAATTTTACAAAGCTGATGTGAAATAAAAATAAATCATCTGTTTGAAATATATATGAACAGATTAATAATTCTGGAGCCACCAAGAACAAGAGGAAGCTATGACCGGATCGCAGGTATATCTTTCATGCCAGCTCCCGCCATGCACAGATCAGCATCATAAATCTGCACGCAAGTTACAGAAGTATAATATGAGTATAGCCGACCCCATGTACTCAATAAGTAATGATAAAGAATGTAAAATTTTGATAAATTAATTATTTTTGAAAAAAGGGCTGACTAATTACACATGTCAAATAATAAAAGGCTTACCATGTGATGTGTCATATTCGTCAGCATAGATAAGGATCACGCTTTGGCGGAGATATTTAAAACATGCGTTTTGATCAAATTGTGGAGTTCAAATGGGAAAGTTATAAGTTTGTTTACCGGGCTGAAAAATGAGTGCAAGTCTAGATGACCACGAGACTAGTTTGCCTTTTTTATATAGTAATTTCAACCGCACAACCACTAAACTAAAAGAAGAAGAAAAATAATAACAAATCTAGTGTAATCTCACAAGTGAAGTTTGGGGAGGCAGTGTGTATGTAGCCTTACTCCTACCTTATGAAGGTAGAGAGAATGTTTTCCAATAGACCCTCGGGTCAGGAAAAGCAAAGTCGCAATTAAAATAAAAGAAGAATTAAGTCAAATAACTATCCACCTAACAACTTAAACTAATTAAAAATAACTGGTAGATATATAATATATGTATAATATATAATCGTGCATAATTAATATATAATCTATGTATACCGAATAGAAAAAGTAAGCAATGAATTCGACCGATTATTTGCGTAAAAATCCCTAAATAAAAGCGGCTATTCTTTTCTGATACCTCCTCTTACTGCTTCGTAAACAGCATGTACATAAGGATATCTTCTATGCCTTTCATTTTTCCAAATCAAAAAGATGGTTGCGAACATCTTTCTCTCCAGCTGGATATATACGTTGTTTCTTCTTCTTTTGGCAGATGCTCAAAGCCTCCAACATACTCCTATTAAGAAGGATTTAATTAAATGATGCATAAATTCAAGAATTTCCCATAAGACTAAATATTGGCCGCAACATTCTATCTATGCAAGACCACGTGCCATATTGTGTGCTATTTCTATCTACTAAAGTTTGAGAAATATGCGAATATTTTCCTATCTATCCGTGGAATTCTGTCCTTCTCACTTTTTGCAATGGCAAGGGGAATATGATTAGATAGAGTATGTGACGATCCGATAGGTCGTTTTGAGAACCAGCTATTTTTTCTATGTTTCGAGACCTCCCGTAGCTTTATTTGATGATTTATGACTTGCGTTCGTGGTTCGTGTTGACTTCCGGATAGGTTATGTGTAAAAATTTAAAGAAAATGTGATTTTTAACTTAAAATGGGGTTTGAGTTAACCACGGTCAATATTTTTGGTAAACGAACTTGGATCAGTATTTTTATAATTCCGGTAGTTCGTATGATATTTTTGGACTTGTACGCATATTGGTTGGGGTCTGGAGTGACCCGAGGGCATTTCGGCGCCTTATGTGAAAGATTGTAAAATTAGGTTTTAAACATGAAATTCTTGAGTTTTGATGATCAATTCTTGATATATGATGTTGTTTTGATAATTTGAGCGAGCGAGCGAGCGCGAGAGTTTATATGATGTTATTACACTTGTGTGCATGTTTGGATTAGAGCCCAAGAGGCTCAGGTGAGTTTCAGAGGAGTTTTGGTTGATTTTGGAATTGTTGGTGCAGGTTTGTTGCTGATGTGAGTTGCAGGTCTCGCATTTGCGAAAACTTGATCGCAATTGCGCGCCAAGCATTTGCGATGTCATGCTCACAAATGCAAAGTGGGAGATGGGGGTGATCTTCGCTTCAACTAAGAAATCATCGCATTTGCGATCCGGGGATGGTCCGCATTTGTGACCATTTTGTTGCTTTTGCGATGGGTGGGGACTTCGCAAATGCGAGCTATATGTTGCATTTGTGACTTCTGAGGGACTGTGGCACTGATCGCATTTGCGACTAGTTGTTCGCATTTGTAGGCATCGCAATTGCGAACAAGAGTTCACAATTGCGATACCTGCAATTGGGTAAAAGTTAGAAAAATCGGGACTTAGCTCATTTTGCACTATGTTTCAACCCTAAACTCTCTAGAGGCGATTTTTGAAGAGGATTTTCTTCCCAAATTTATTGTTAAGCAACTTTAACTAGTTTTCAATCAATTTTAACTACTTTTTCATGAAATTTAACTTCAAATTTATGAATTTCAAGGTAGAAATTAGGGATTCTGGGTAAAATTTAGGAATTTAGTAAAATTAAAATTTAGACCTATAATTGAGGTCGGATTGCGAAACAAATTACTTATCCGGGCTCGGGGGTGAATGGGTAATCGAGATTTGGTTAGAATCTCGGATTTCGACCAAGCACGCCCGATGTTGACTTTTGTTGACTTTTTCAATTTAGCTAAAGATTGAACATTTTTAATTCGTTGGTAATTTCTAAAGCTTGTTTGGATTGTTTGAATGATATTTGGCTAGATTCGATGATTTGGAGGCTTGTTCCAAAGGAAAAGTCGTGGTTGATTGTTGATTTGATTCCGGAAAGAAGTAAGTGTCGTGTTTAACTTTTTGAGAGAATTATGACTTATTTTGGTCTATTTGCTACGTGAATTATGTGTGGAGATGGTGTATATGCAAGGTCACAAGTGTATATGCGCCATCTTGGAGTTAATGCATGCTGGGTGGGCTATTTATCTTTATGTCATTATTTATTCCATGTATTATCTTGTTACATGCTTTGGTTACTACATGTTATTACTTGTTATTTATGTGTTATTTGTTATCTGTCATTTATCTGTTACATGTTTCTATTTATGTATTCCTCGATCAATATCTGCTTACCTGCTATATGCTCCCACCAGTATTAATTGAACATCTTTACTGTTTTATGCCTTTACTTGCGTTCATTGCATTTACCTTATTTGCTGCACTTTATAATATTATATCCGATTGTGTGAGCCCTTGGCTATTCTTGCGTTAATGATTTGCCGAGGTTTGTGAATATGAGATGTTGGTTGTCCTCTGTTTGTAATCATAGTTCTTGGTGTTTCATACGCTTTAGTACCTTTTGTGTTGGGATTTCAGAAGTGGTTGTGTTGAGTTATTAATGATAGTGAATTTATATTGGGAATGGGTTGCGTGCCGCAACAATATGGAAATTAATTTATAATGGGAATGGGTTTCACGATAAAACAGATATTGAAATGATATTGGGATCCGGTTGTTCGCTGCAACAAATGTTGATTTGGATTTAGGATGGGGTTGTGCGCTGGAATGAGGTATGGTGTGTTGTAACTGTTTGTAGCTGTGGTGTTATATTTCTGTACTGTCATGTGAGGTTATGAGATGATATTATTCTGGGGCCCTCTGTTAGTTGACCTTCGGGTTCCATTCTTATGAGTTTATCTATTTTCTCTATATTTCTATTGTCTTCTATTTATTATTTGTACATGTTTATAGTGAGTGTCTTGTCATAGCCTCGTTACTATTTCGTCGAGGCTAGGCTCGGCACTTACGTAGTATATGGGATCGGTTGTACCCATACTACACTTCTGTACTTTTTGTACATATCCTGGTTTTCGTCCTAGTAGCGCATAGAAGAGATTGCTCGGATCATATCTATACAGGAGACCTAAGATAGAGCTGCATGGAGTTCGAAGTCCCTGAAGTCCTCTTCCTCATCTTATTTTATTGGTTATCTTGTTTCGAACAATTGTATTTCATTTCAGACTATATTTATAGTATTCTACTCGCTCGTGTACTTGTGACTCCGGATTTCTTAGATTAATTTAGACAACGTTACTTATGGAATTATTTCATGTATTTCAAAGTACTTCAGCCTTTAATTATTAATATTATGCTTTTAAAATTGCTGAACAGGTTAATTCTTTAGCTAATGTTGGCTTGTCTAGCAAACAGATGTTAGGTGCCATCATGGTCCCGTGGTTGGAATTTTAGATCGTGATAAGTTAGTATCAGAGCACTAGGTTTCCTAGATCTCGCGAGTCTTAATCAAGGTTTCTAGAGTCTTGAGGAATAGTACATAGACATATATACTAATCTTCTAGAGGCTATAAGGCTTTAGGAAAATTTCACTTTCTTTCTTTCTCTATCATGCCACTTTATTCTATCGCTGAAGTTTGAATCATTTTTCTCTTAATCTCTCGCTGATGGTGAGGACATGTATGGCATCCACAGCTGATCAGGAGTCGGAGCCCCAGGTTGCAGCCACTGCCAAGGGTAGGGGCCGAGGCCGAGGTAGAGCCGGAGTCTGAAGCAAATTACTTATTAAATTTAAAGATGATATTTTGGGTCATCAGAAGAGGGGAGGGGTAGGCAAGGTAGTTTGCACAGGTGCAGAGATTTCGCCGCATCTGTGAAGCCGCAAAAACGGCTTTGTGATTGCAGAAGCATGAATAGCCGCAAAAGCGGCAGCTTTTCCCCAGAATCGGGAACCGGAGAAGCAGCTTAGTGAGCCGCAGAAGCGAAAACACCGACATCGTTACAAACAGAGGGGTTCCGAGAGTTTCTCATTTTTGGACATTTCCAACACGGGTTGAGGTCATTTTTGTCACGCCTCGGAATTCCCACCGTCGGGACCGTTATGACACCTAATATTTCACTTGCTAGGCAAGCCAACGTTAGAGAATCTTTAAACCAATCCTTTTTCCATTCAGTAAATAACAACAAATTAGCTAAGATAAAATATAGTAAGTGCAGAATAATATAAAAACTGCATTAATTACTACCACCCGGATCTGGAGTCATAATTTACGAGCATTCGAGAATTCACTACAAGTAATAGTCTGAGAGAAATACAACTATTTGAATGAAAGAAACAGTAAAAAAAAAAAGATAGACGTGGACTTCAAGGTCTGTGAACGCCGACAGATCTACCTAGAGTCTCCGGATAGCGGGTCCAACAGCTAAAATCTCGATCAACCCGAGTCGGTACCAAAATCTGCACAGAAAGTGCATAGTGCAGTATCAGTACAACCGACCCCATGTACTGGTAAGTATCGAGTCTAACCTTGGCGAAGTAGTGACGAGCTAGGACAAGACACCTACAAATAAACATGTGCTATATATATTCAACAATAACAACAACTAAAGAAGCAAGGCAAGGAATATTGGGAAGGGCACATGCTGAGGGGATTACATGGCAAGGAATCACAACAGGAATGAGAACATAACCAATCGATATATTTTTAACAGAGAAACAAGTAAACACAGTAAAGGAAAGTGCACGGCATCACCCTTTGTCCATTAACTCTCGCTCATAACATGGCACGACATCACCCTTCGTGCATTAACACTCACTCACAAAACATTGCACGGCATCACCCTTCGTGCTTTTACTCTCAACCTCACCATAAGAAACAATAGAAACGGCACGGCATCACCCTTTGTCCATTAACTCTCGCTCATAACATGGCACGACATCACCCTTCGTGCATTAACACTCACTCACAAAACATTGCACGGCATCACCCTTCGTGCTTTTACTCTCAACCTCACCATAAGAAACAATAGAAACGGCACGGCATCACCCTTTGTCCATTAACTCTCGCTCATAACATGGCACGACATCACCCTTCGTGCATTAACACTCACTCACAAAACATTGCACGGCATCACCCTTCGTGCTTTTACTCTCAACCTCACCATAAGAAACAATAGAAACGGCACGGCATCACCCTTTGTGCATTAACTCTCGCTCATAACATGGCACGACATCACCCTTCGTGCATTAACACTCACTCACAAAACATTGCACGGCATCACCCTTCGTGCTTTAACACTCTCCCTCACCAAGACAATGAACAATAACAATAGGGAGATAGAAATATCAAGAACAAGTCTTACTTCAACATTCAATTCCACGTTACTAACCTCAACTTTGAGTCAATACCTAATCAATACCAATTTCCGTGAAACATAATTAGAGTTGTTCAATATAACAAATAACTAGTCTAATCATGAACAATATGATCAAGGAATATCGCGATTACAATAATAATACTCACTCACATGTTATGACTCGACAACAACGCATAGGTACTCGTCACCTCACTTATACGTTGTACTTAACATACAAACACGTAGCAAATAAGCGAACAATGCCTAACCCCTCAAGCCAAGGTTAACCACGACACTTACCTCGCTCTGAAGGCCATTCAATACTCAATCACATCTTTTCCTCTAGAATCCACCTCCAAACCACTCGTATCTATTAAAAAACAACTCAATAATATCAAATATTGCTAAAGGAATCAATTACATTGCATAGATTTAGATTTTCCAAAGTTTTCCCCAAAAAAGTGAAAAATCAACCCAGACCCCATTTGGTCAAAACCTGAGGTTCGGACCAAACTCCATCTACCCATTCACCCTCGAGCCCGGATATATAATTGGTTTTGGAACCTGACCTCAATTTGAGGTCTAAATCCACAAATTTTGAAATCCCTAGTTTCTACCCAAAAATCCCCAATTCCACCATGAAAATCTTAGATTTTAGGTTGGAAATTCATGAAATGTAATGGGTAATTTAAAGAAAACGGTTTAGAATCACTTACCAACACTTTGGGGAAGAATTTAGCTTGGGAAAATTGCCTCTAGGCTGTTTGGCTTTTTAAAAGTTGAAAGAATGGCTTAAGTCCCGTAATGGGGCTGTTTAATAGCCGGGCGACGGTGTTCATCGCGTTTGCGAGGACACTGTCGCTTTCGCAAATAACAGAGCTTGCCAAGCTTACGCGATCGCAAAACTTTTATCGCATTCGCGAAGGTTATGCCCCCTGGCTGTCACGTTCGTGAGTCCTTGCTAGTGTTCGCGATGAAGAGTGACTGACCCCCTCCCCCATGTCCCTATCACTACGCGTTCACATTGAGATGGTCGCGTTCGCGAAGGGTAAAGTCCCCATCACTCTGCATTCGCGACCCAGCCTTCGCGTTTGCGAAGAAGCAAAATTTAGCCAGCCCAGCTTCTACTACACATTCGCGAGAGCGCCTTCGCGAACTCGAAGAAGGAAACTAGAAGGCACTGAGACTGCAGAAACCAGATTTTTCCTAAGTCCAAAACATCCTGTAGCCTATCCGAAACTCACCCGAGCCCTCGGGGCTCCAAACCAAATATGCACACAAGACTAAAAATATCATACGAACTTGCTCGCATGATCAAATCGCCAAACTAACACCTAAAACTATGAATTTAGCAGCAAATCAAATGAAATTCTCAAGAACACTTAAAAATTCCTATTTTCACAACCGGACGTCTGAATCATGTCAAACCAACTCCGTTTCTCACCAAAATTCACAGATAAGTCATAAATAGTATATTAGACCTATACTGGGCTCCGGGATCAAGATACAGACCCGGTATCAACAAGTCCAAACATCAACCAATTCTTAAAGACCATTAAATTTTCAGACTTTTAATTTTCATCAAAAATTATAACTCAAGCTAGAAACCTTCGAATTCAATTCCGGGCATACGCCGAGGTCCCCTATTTTAATACAGACCCATTGGGACCGTCAAAATACGGATCCGGGCCCGTTTAACAAAAATGTTGACCGAAGTTAACTCAACTGATGTTTTTAGGCAAAATTCTTATGTTTATCAGGTTTTAACATATAATCCTTCCAGGCCAATACCCGGACTTCGCAACAAGTCGAGAAAGGCTAAGATGAGGTTTTTGATACCTCGTAACGCAGAATTAGATTCTAAAATATAAGATGACCTATCGGGTCATCACATTCTCCACCTCTAAAACAACCGTTCATCCTCGAACGGACAAAAACATGTACCTGGTCTTGTGAAAAGATGAGGATATCTACTCCACATGTCCGACTCCGACTCCCAAGTAGCTGCCTCGATGGGCTGACCTCTCCACTTCACTCGAAATGAAGGATAGCTCTTTGATCTCAACTGGCGAACCTGCCGGGCTAGAGTAGCCATCGGCTCCTCCTCATAAGTCAAATCCTTGTCCAACTGGACAAGCTGAAATGTAACACATGGGATGGATCGTCGTGATACTTTCGAAGCATGGACACATGGAGCAATGATAACCTCGGTGGCAACGCAAGCCTGTTAGCCACCTCTCCCACTCTCTCAAGAATCTCAAAAGGTTCGATATACCTAGGGCTCAACTTGCCCTTCTTTCCGAACCTCATTACACCCTTCATGGGTGATACCTGAAGAAACACTCTCTCCCCGACCATTAATGCGACATCATGAACTCTACGGTCGGCATAACTCTTTTGCCTGGACTGAGCTGTGCGAAGTCGATCCTGAATAATCTTGACCTTATCTAAGGCATCCTGTACTAAGTCTGTGCCCAACAACCAAGGTTCCCCCGGATCAAACCACCCAACTGGAGATCGACAATGCCTACCATATAATGCCTCATAGGGAGCTATATGAATGCTCGACTGGTAGCTGTTGTTGTAGGTGAACTATGCAAGGGCATGAACTGATCCCACGATCCTCCGAAGTCTATGACACATGCGCGGAGCATATCCTCTAAGATCTGAATAGTGCGTTCAGACTGTCCGTTCATCTGAGGATGGAACATTATGCTCAACTCAACCCGCGTGCCCAACTCACATTGCACTGCCCTCCAAAAGTGCGAGGTGAACTGCGTACCTCGATCAAAAATGATAGACACGGGCACACCGTGAAGACGGACGATCTCGCGGATGTAAATCTCTGCCAGCCGCTCCGAAGAATAGGTAACTGCCATCAGAATGAAATGCGCTGACTTAGTCAGCCTATCCACAATGACCCAAATGGCATCGATCTTCCTTTGAGTCTGTGGAAGTCCAACATCGAAATAAATAGTGATACGCTCCCACTTCCTCTCAGGAATCTCTATCTTCTGAAGCAAACCACCAGGTCTCTGATGCTCGTTCTTTACGTGATGACAATTTAGACACCTAGCTACATAAGACACTATATCCTTCTTTATTATCCTTCACCAATAATGCTCCTGCAAGTCCTGATACATCTTGGCGGCGCCTGGATGGATAGAATACCGACAACTATAGGCCTCCTCAAGAATCAACTCACGAAGTCCATCCGTATTAGGCACACAAATACGACTCTGCATCCTCAAAACTCCATCATCTCTAATAGTAACCTGCTTGGAATCACCGTGCCGCACTGTGTCTCTAAGGTCAAACAAATAAGGATCGTCATAATGCTGATCTCTGATGCGCTCAAACAACAAAGACCGAGCGACGGTACAAGATAGAACACGACTGGGCTCAGAAACATCCAACCTCACAAACTGATTGGCCAAAGCCTGAACATCTAGTGCAAGTGGTCTCTCACCGACTGAAATATACGCAAGGCTGTCCATACTCACTGACTTCCTACTTAAGGCATCGGCCACCACGTTGGCCTTTCCAGGATGATACAAGATGGTGATATCATAATCATTCAATAAATCTAACCACCTCCTCTGAGCCAAATTGAGATCCTTTTATTTGAACAAGTACTATAAACTCCGATGGTCCGTGAAAACCTCACATGACACGCCATAAAGATAGTGCCTCCAAATCTTCAGCGCATGAACAATGGTTGCCAACTCTAAGTCATGGACAAGGTAATTCTTCTCGTGAACCTTCAACTGCCGTGAAGCATATGCAATAACCTTGCCGCCCTCCATCAATACCGTACCCAGACCAATACGAGATGCGTCACAATATACTGTATAAAATCCTAAACATGAGGGTAACACCAATATCGGTGTCGTAGTCAAAGTAGTCTTGAGCTTCTAAAACCTAGCCTTACACTCGTCCGACCATCTGAATAGGGCACAATTCTGGGTTAACCTGGTCAACGGGGCTGCTATAGATGAGAACCCCTCCACAAACCGACGGTAATAACCCGCCAATCCCAAGAAACTATGGATCTTTGTAGGTGATGTGGGTCTAGGCCAGTTCTGAACTGCCTCAATCTTCTTAGGATCCACCTGAACTCCCTCTGGTGATACAACGTGACCCAAGAAAGCAACTGAACTCAACCAAAACTCGCATTTGAGAACTTAGCATATAACTGGATGTCTCTCAGAGTCTGAAGAATGATCTGAAGATGCTGCTCATGCTCCTCTCGGCGGCGGGAGTAGATCAAGATATCATCAACAAACAAAATCACGAAAGAATCCAAGTAGGGCTTGAACACCCAGTTCATCAAATCCATGAATCCTGTTCGGGCATTTGTCAGCCCAAATAACATCACTAGAAACTCATAATGCCCATACCGAGTCCGAAAAGCTGTCTTAGGGGCATCGGATGCCCTAATACTCAACTGATGGTAGCTAGATCACAAATCAATCTTCGAAAACACCTTGGCACCCTGAAGCTGATCAAATAAATCATCAATCCTCGACAATGGATATTTGTTCTTAATGGTGACCTTGTTCAACTGCCGATAATCTATACACATCCTCATCGATCCATATTTCTTCTTCACAAACAACACAGGTGTACTCCAGGGCAAGACACTAGGTCTAATGAAGCCATTATAAAGCAGATCTTGCAATCGTTACTTTAATTCTTTCAACTTTGGCGGGGCCATGCGGTATGGAGGAATGGAAATGGGCTGAGTGCCCAGAGCCAAATCAATGCAGAAATCAATATCCCTGTCAGGTGGCATCCCCGGCAGATCTGCTGGAAACACCTCTGAAAACTCACAAACAACCGGTACTGAATCCATAGAAGGAACCTCCGCACTAGAATCGCGAACATAAGCCAAATAAACTAGACACCTCTTCTCGACCATATGCCGAGCCTTCACATAAGAGATAACACTGTTGGTAGAATGGATATGAGTCCCTCTACAAGAGATAACCCCGGCAAGGCTAAGGTCACCGTCTTGGCGTGAAAATCTAATATAACATGATAAGGTGACAACCAATCCATACCCAGAATGATATCAAAATCAACCATATCGAGAAGTAGAAATACTACACGAGTCTCAAGGCTTCCAATGGTGACCACACACGAACGATAAACATGATCAACAAAAATAGCATCTCCCACTAGTGTGGACACATGCATAGGAGCACTCAAAGAATCACGAGGCACGACCAAATAGGAAGCAAAATAGGATGACATATAGGACTAAATAGATCCCAGATCAAATAGAACTGAAGCATCCTTACTGCAAACTAAAACAGTACCTGTAATAACGGCGTCAGATGACTCAGCCTCAGGCCTGGATAGAAAAGCATAACACCGGGGCTGGGCCACACTAGCTTGAACTACATCCCTGGGATGGCCTCTAGCTGGCTGGTCTCCACTTCTAAAGGCCTAGCCTCCACCTCTAACAGTCTTGCCCCTACCTCTAGCTGACTGAACCCTGCCTCTGGCTGGCTGAGAAGGTGGTACAGCAACTGGTGCCGGAACTATGGCACGAGAACCCTGATGTTGTGAGCTGCCCGATGTCCAAGGGCAAATTCTAGCAATGTGCCTCGGATCACCACAAGTATAGCAAGACCTCGGCTGCTGTGACTGTTGGCCATGAAACTGACCCTGTCGACCTGAGTAACCACCCTAAAAATACTGGAGCGGAGGTGCACTAATAGGGGCTCGTGGTGCAATGTAGGCTAGCTGGTCGGAATAATGCATCTGACGGCCACGACCACTCGAGGCACCGTCGGATTCCTGGAGTGCTGAATGAAATGGACTGGGATGATGGCCCCTCCCATAAGTACCCCGGCCTCCAGATGAGGATACACTGAATCCACTGGAGTGAGGAGGCCTCTTGTTAGACCCCTGACCACTCCCCTGAGCTAAAACTATCTCGACTCTCCTGACAACATTGGCAACCGCCTGAAAAGAAATATCACTCCCAGTCTCCTTAGACATATGCAATCTGATAGGCTGAGCAATTCCATCAATAAACCTCCTCACCCTCTCTCTCTCGGTAGGAAGTAGAATAAGAACATGACAGGCCAAATCCACAAAACAGGTCTCATACTGAGTAACAGTCATACTGCCCTACTAGAGACACTCGAACTGACAGTGATGCTCCTCTCTCAATGTGATAGGGAGAAACTTCTCTAGAAAAAGCTGAGAAAACTAGTACTAAGTAAGAGCAGGCGACCAAGCTGGTCTGGTCAACAGATAATCTCTCTACCATTTCTTGGCGGAACCATTCATCTAAAATGCAGCAAAATCGACCCCGTTGGTCTCCACTATACCCATATTCTGTAGAACCTCATGATAACTGTCGAGATACTCCTGGGGATCCTCTGAAGGAGCACCACTGAAATGAACTGAAAAGAGCTTAGTGAACATGTCCAATCTCCATAAAGCCTCATAAGACATAGCTGACCCATCTTCGGCCTGTGCCGGAACAACAGGTTGAACTACTCTGACTGGCTGAGCTGCTAGAGCCTGATACTAGGGAGCTATCTGCTCCAGAGTAGGTGTAGTGGGAGTCTGGGCTCCTCCTCCAGCCTGAGAGATGGCTGGTGCCATGGGAAATGCGCCAGTCTGGGCCACACTCTCCATAAGGCCCACCAAACAGACCAAAGCGTCCTAAAGTACTGGGGTGGCAATTAACCCCTCCAAAACCTGAGCTGGTCCTGCAGGAACAGTCTGGGCTGGAACCTCCTTGCCCAACTCTACCTGAGGCTCCACTGCTGCTGCAGGAGCTCTGGGCTGAGCCCCACCCCTACCTTGGCCTCGACCTCTGCCCCCCGTAGGAGCAGCCACTGGGGGCTTTGGCTTCCGCTCATCTGAGGAAGCAGTACATGTTCTCGTCATCTGCGAGAGAATAAGAGTAGAAGAGTTCAATCAGTATTAAGAAAACAAAATCACACGACATAGAAGAATAGAAGTGAAATTTGTTCCTAAACTTCATAGCCTCTGGAAGATAAGCAAAAACGTCTCCGTAACGATCCTCCAGACTCTACTAAGCTCGTTTGTGAATCGTGAGACCTAGGCAACCTAGTGCTCTGATACCAACTTGTCACGACCCGGAATTCCCACCGTCGGGACCGTGATGGCGCCTAAAATTGCACTTGCTAGGAAAGTCAACGCTAGAGAATCTTTAAACCAATCCCTTTTCCATTTAGTAAATAACAGCAAATTAGCTAAGATGAACTATAGTGAGTGCGGAATAATATAAAAACTGCATTAATTACTACCACCCCGATCTGGAGTCACAATTCATGAGCACTCTAGAATTCACTGCAAGTAATAGTTAGAGAGAAATACAACTGTTTGAATGAAAGAAAAAGTAAAATAGAAAAGATAGACGGGGACTTCAAGGTCTTTGAACGCCGACAGATCTACCTAGAGTCTCCGGATAGCGGGTCCAACAGTTAAAATCTCGATCAACCCGAGCCGGTACCAAAATCTGCACAGAAAGTGCACAGTGCAGTATCAGTACAACTGACCTCATGTACTGGGAAGTGTCGAGTCTAACCTCGGCGAAATAGTTACGAGGCTAGGACAAGACACCTACAAATAAACATGTGCTATATATATCAATATATTCAACAATAACAACAACTAAAGAAGCAAGGCAAGGAATATTGGGAAGGGCACATGCTGAGGGGATTACATGGAAAGGAAACACAACAGGAATGAGAACATGATCAATCGATATATCTTTAACAGAGAAACAAGTAAACACAGTAAAGGAAAGTGCACGGCATCATCCTTCGTGCTTTTACTCTCAACCTCACCATAAAAAATAATAGAAACGGCACGGCATCACCCTTTGTGCATTAACTCTCGCTCATAACATGGCAGGACATCACCCTTCGTGCATTAACACTCACTCACAAACCGTTGCACGACATTACCCTTCGTGCTTTAACACTCTCCCTCACCAAGACAATGAACAATAACAACAGGGAGATAGGAATATCAAGAACAAGTCTTACTTCAACATTCAATTCCACGTTACTAACCTCAACTTTGAGTTAATACCTAATCAATACCAATTTTCGTGAAACATAATAAGAGTTGTTCAACATAAGAAATAACTAGTCTAATCATGAACAATATGATCAAGGAATATCGCGATTATAATAATAATACTCACTCGCATGTTATGACTCAACAACAACGTATAGGTACTTGTCACCTCACCTATACGTTGTACTCAACATACAAACACGTAGCAAATAAGTGAATAATGCCTAATCCCTCAAGCCAAGGTTAACCACGACACTTACCTCGCTCTGAAGGCCACTCAATACTCAATCAAAGATTTTCCTCTAGAATCTACCTCCAAACCACTCGTATCTATTAAAGAAAGACTCAATAATATCAAATATTGCTAAAGAAATCAATTATATTGCATAGATTTAGATTTCCCAAACTTTTCTCCAAAAAATAAAAAATCGACCCCGAGCCAGCTTGGTCTAAACCCGAGGTTCGGATCAAAATCCAACTACCCATTCACCCCAAGCCCGGATATATAATTGGTTTTGGAACCCGACCTCAATTTGAGGTCTAAATCCCCAAATTTCGAAATCCCTAGTTTCTACCCAAAAATCCTCAATTCCACCATGAAAATCTTAGATTTTAGGTTTGAAATTCATGAAATGTAATGGGTAATTGAAAGAAAATGGTTTAGAATCACTTACCAACACTTTGGGGAAGAATTTAGTTTGGTAGAATCACCTCTAGGCCGTTTGGCTTTTAAAAAGTTGAAAGAATGGCTTAAGTCCCGTAATGGGACTGTTTAATAGCTGGGCGACAGTGTTCATCGTGTTCGCGAGGACACTGTCACTTTCGCGCAGAGCAGAGCTTGCCAAGCCGGACCAGTTTCTATGTGTTCGCGAGAGAGCCTTCGCGAACGCGAAGAAGGAAACCAGAAGGCACTGAAACTGCAAAAACCAGATTTTTCCTAAGTCCAAAACATCTCGTAGCCTATCCGAAACTCACCCGAGCCCTCGGGGCTCCAAAACAAACATGCACACAAGTCTAAAAACATCATATGAACTTGCTCGCATGATCAAATGGCAAAAATAACACCTAGTACTACAAATTTAGCACCAAATCAAATGAAAATTTCAAGAACACTTTATAATTCATATTTTCACAATCGGACATCCGAATCACGTCAAACCAACTCTGTTTCTCAGCAAATTTCACAGATAAGTCATGAATATTATATTTTCACAATCGTACATCCGAAATAAAAATACGGACCCGGTATCAACAAGGCCAAACATCAATCAATTCGTAAAAACTATTAAATTTTCACACTTTTAATATTCATCAAACATTCATTACTCGAGCTAGGGACCTCCGAATTTGATTCCGGGAATACGCTCATGTCCCATATTTTGATACGGACCCACCAGGACTGTCAAAATACAGATCCAGGCCCGTTTACCAAAAATGTTAACTGAAGTCGACTCAACTGAAGTTGTTAGGCAAAAATTCTTATTTTTATCAGTTTTTAACATATAAGTCGTCCAACCCAATACTAGGACTGCGCACGCTAGTCGAGGAAGGCTGAGATGAGGTTTTTGAGATCTCGTAACGCAGAATTAGGTTCTAAAATATAAGATGACCTATCGGGTCATCACAATATTTGAGCAAGAATTCACGGGAAAACTTGAGGTAAGTCACTTGTGATCATTTTTAATCAATAATATTGAATCATCATCGATTATTCCGACTAAATTCGAGGATTTGGACCTAGGGATTTGAAAATAAGATTTGGGGATTTGAAGGCCGAGTTGATGTTGGAATATGGTAAAATTTGTATGGTTGGACTCGTGGTTGAATGGGCGTTCACATTTTGTAACTTTTATCGGGTTTCGAGATGTGGGCCCCACTGTTAATTTTTGAATTGAATTTCAGATTTTAATTGGAAACTTTGGTATTTTCTTATAGAATTGGTTTCTATAATGAGTGTTGAGCATATTGAATTATTTATGACTAGATTTGAGGAGTTCGGATACCAATTTGTGGGGCAAAGAATTATTGGAATCTTGATTTGGTTGCAAATCGAGGTAAGTATCGTGGTTAACCTTGAGTTGAGGGAGTAAGACTTATTTGTCTATTTGCTACGTGATTTAATGTGCGGGTACAACGTATATGTAAGGTGACGAGTACTTATGCATTATGGTTGATTCGATGCATGCAGGTGGAATTTGTTTATTGTGAATAGTTTTCTATTTAATTAAGATATTTCTGCTTAAGTTATTATTGTTTAATTGATCATTTTTCATGAGATTATTGCTAGTTAATTTTTGTTTAAAATTCTGGAAGGTGAGGTCAGTATTGTGATGACCCAAAATGTCATCTTTAAATTTAATAAGTAATTCTATATTCTAAGACCTCGAAAAGCACCATTTACCATTCCTCGACTTGTGTGTGCAGTCCGTACAATTTTTCGAAAAGTGTTTATGTGACAAAATGGAATAAAATGTGAAATGGAGCTTTAGAAACTCAACTGAGTTGACTTTAGTCAATATTTTGAGAAAACAAACCCGGATCAGTATTTTGATAATTTGTGTAGGTCCGTATCGTAATTTTGGACTTGGGAGTATGCCCGGAATCGAATTTCGAGGTCCCTAGCTCGAGATATGGAATTTTGACGAAACATTAAAAGCTTGAAAGCTTAATGATTTTTAAGAAATTACTGATATTGGATTTATTAACCTCGGGTTTGTATTTTGGTTTCAAATCCCGGTACAGGTCCACTATAATATATATGACTTGTCTACCGAATTTGGTGAGAATCGGAGTTGATTTGATGTGATTCGGACGTCCGGTTGTAAAAATATAAGTTTTAAAGTTTTCTTGAAAACTTCCTTTGATTTGGTGCTAAATTCATAATTCTAGGTGTTATTTTGGCGATTTGATCATGCGAGCAAGTTTGTATGATATATTTAGAGTTGTGTGCATATTTGGTTTGGATCCCCGAGGGCTCGGGTGAGTTTCAGATAGGTCACGGGATGTTTTGGACTTTGAAAATCAGGTATTTTGCTGCAGCAGGTGTTCTGGCATGTCCTTCACGTTCGCGAAGGTACTCTCGCGAACGCAAAGAGTAAACTGGACAGCTGAAGTTTTCTTCTTCGCGAACACGAAGGCTTGGTCGCGAACACGAAGCAATGGGGGCATTACCCTTCGCGAACGCGACCAGCTCCTCGCGAACGCGTAGTGTTAGACACACCTGGGTGAGGGTTGATCATTCCTTCATCGCGAACGCGAGCAATGCCTCGCGAACGCAAAGGTGTGGGTGGGAAAACCTTCGCGAACGCGAAGGAGGACTCGAGAACGCGAAAGCCACAGACTGCTACTCATTGCGAACACAAAGAAGGCCTGACCCTTGTGACTTAAAACATAACCAAAACAGGATTTTTCCCATTTTTCACAAACCCTTAATTATAACTCGGCTTAGGGGCGGTTTCAAAGGAGTCTTTCACGATTTCGAGTTGGATAAGTGTTCTTTATCATGTAGTGATTGTATTTCATAAATCTAAGCCTATATTCATCATTTATTTCGGATTTAGATGGAAGAAATTGGATTTCTTTTAAAACTTTCCAAAAACGAAAAATCTAGATTTGAAGGTCCATTTGACATCGAAATTGGATAATTTCTATATGGTTGGACTCGTCTTGGAATGGGTGTTCGAATTTCGTAAGTTTTTCTGAGGTTTGAGATGTGGGTCCCACTGTCGAATAATTTAATGAATTTCGGAGTTTTATCCAAAAAATTAGTAAATTCATATGGATTTAATTCCTATTATTCGTATTAAATATATTGAATTGTTTGTGAATAGATTTGAAGCTTTTGGAGACAAATTTTAAAGGAAAAGTTGTGGTTGAATAATTGATTGGAATTTGCAAAGCGAGTTAAGTGTCGTGGTTAACCTTGACTTGAGGGAGTAGAACCCTTAATTTAATTGTTATGTGAATTGCATGTGAACGAGGTATAGGCGAGGTGACGAGTGTCTATACGTCATCAAATTAATTGTTGCCTTCTTACTTGAAAAATCATAAATTGTTTTAAATCATAAATTAATTATTACAATAACTGTTTCTCTCCTATTCTTTGTCAAATATTAATTCTTGAATTCCTGCATTAATTGTTACATGTTATTTGAATTATGTGTTTTAATTGTTATTTGACATTTAGCATATTAAATATTAAACTGCCTATTTTCTCCCTAATTTTTATAATAATCTGCTATTTGTCATTGTTTGTTTCATAATTAAATTATAATTATTGTATGCTTATGTCTTATAATTTTATATTAATTGTTGTATTTATTGGGAAAATTTCTTCTATAAGAATTGGTAAATGAATATGTTGGAGGAGCAGGTTGCACGCCGTAACAAAATTAATTATAATAAATATATTGGAGGATCGGGTTGCACGCCGCAACAGACTTTTGAAAAGTCTACATTGGAGGATCGTGTTGCACGCCGCAACAGACTTACGAAAAGTCTATATTGGAGGATCGGGTTGCACGCCGCAACAAACTTATTAAAAAGTCGACATACATATATATATATTAGGGGATCGGGTTACACACCGCAACAGATTTGATTAAAGGAATATATTGTGAGAGCGGGTTGCATGCTGCAACATAATTGGATGTGAATACATTGTGAGAGCGGGTTGCACGCTGCAACATAATTGAATATGAATATATTGTGAGAGCGGGTTGCATGCTGCAACAGAATTGATGGAAATGATAATTGGTTATGACTGCTGAGTTGGCTTCAATTATTATAAATGAGTTACCTAATTTATTTCTATTATTGTTGTTGTTACTAATATTGCGTACATATAATGTAAGTGACCCGCCTTAGCCTCATCACTACTTCGTCGAGGTTAGGCTCAGCACTTACCAGTACATGAGGTTGGTTATACTGATACTACACTCTACACTTCTTGTATAAATTTCGAAGTTTGTCCCAGCGGCGTGCCATAGACTTACTCGGATTTCAGCTATTCAGAGAAGACTTGAGGTATAACTGCATGACGTCCAGTTCTGAAATTATTTTACTTTAGCTGTGTGTTTATTTTCAGACAACTTTATTTTATTCAGACCTTTATTTGTATTTATTCTAGAAGCTCGTGCACTTGTGACACCAATTCTGGGATGGTATTAGACACCGTTGTTTTTGTTTTATGGATTATTTCAGTATGTTACAAACTTTGCTTCCGCTTTTGTTTGCTTGATTATTAATAATTTAAAAAATGGTTTAAAATTTGTTAATATTATTCTAACGTTGGCTTGCCTAGCAAGTGAAATGTTAGGCGCCATCACGGTCCGAAGGAGGGAATTTCGGGTCGTGACAAGTATTTTGATATTGAACTAATTGATAAGTGTATATCCCTACATCTAAATACTCTTCCGAATTTATATTATTATTTTCATGGTTAGGAAGAGTGTAAAAGCACGAAGGGTGATGCCATGCCATTTCTATTATTTGTATTATCCTTGTCATGGTGAGAAAGAGTGTAAAAGCACGAAGGGTGATGCCATGCCATTTGCATAGAGTATAAAACCACGAAGGGTGATGTCGTGCCAAAAGAGAGTTAAAGCACGAAGGGTGATGCCGTGCCAATCTTATTATTTATTTATAAATTCATAGGAAGAATGAAAGTAAAAGCACGAAGGGTGGTGTCGTGTCATTTTCATATTATCAGTTGCTCATTTTATTGTTGATGAATTAATTGGCTGCTACGTGACACTTCTCTTGCTAAAATTATTATATTATTCCCCTTCGCATGTTCCCTCCCAAATTTATAAATTGTTATTTATTGGGTTATTATTGTTTCGTATTTGTATATATACTGGTACAGTTTGTTTACGTACGTGGACTGTTATTTTATTCTCTAGAAAAAAATACTGACGGGAAGTAAAGGATAAATGATGATTAAAAAAATATAAGTTATTAAAGTGAACAAATAATGTAACAATCTACTAAATAAGACATGATGTTTGCTATAAGATGAGTATATACGTAACTCTAAAATATAATATTGGATAATGGCACAAGTTAATCATTATACAACTTATAAATCGAGCAACTAAAGCTAAAATTGTCTCTAGAAAATATGTTGGACAATAATGTTTACTCCAACTGAGTTAGAATACCTTCTAATTCAAGCGAAAATAATTTTCTATCATATTATTCTTTTATTATTATTAAAAGTCAAGACATATTATTATTTCATATATATTGGACTATTTTTGAATTAAATAAACATGTTTTTACAAATGAACCACTTTCATGAGTTAGAAGTAGGAAGATTATAATGATCATGATTAACAATAACAAACAAAGTTAGAAAAATACAAAAGAAAATCTAAATTCATTTGATTATAATGTATTGTTATTCGTTTTGAGTCGTGTTATATTTTTAGATTATTTAATTATAGTACAACCTAATAATTTTGATAATCATCAAAAAATTATTTGATGATTATATGAGTTGTTTAATTTAATTACATAAAACTTTTATTTTTGGGTAGATACGAGGACAATAATAATTTTGTTAAACCATATGATGTAATGTGCTCAAATAAATAGATAATACTTCAATATGATTAACATTCATCAATAATGTCCGAGCATCACGTGAGTACTAATACTAGCTTAATTATCTATAACATGCTATTACTTTATTGTTTTAGTCATAATATCACAGTTGCTATGAGTTATCTGTTATTATATGTCAATTAAGTTGCATTGCACAAATTTAAACAAGGATTGACACTGCCTCTCATGTTCATTAACAGAACTTCCCCCCTCTCCCACCAGAAAAAAAAAACAATAACAGACATCAAGAAAAGGGAGATTTACGTAATATTCAAACTTTGAAACTCCATGAAGAATAATCCACCAAAAAGTAATGGAATTATTTTTTGAGTAATATACACTAAACGAACATCGGTTAATTTACATACTGTATTTTATGGGGTAAGTAATTACTAGTAATAATAAGTATGGCATAATAATTTGAGAAATGGAATAATGGCTTGTCATAGTCGACTAATTTTATTAATAGTGTAATAATTATTTACATGTTCAGTATATATAATTAAATTCTTCTCTTTACCATCTAGAATTTCTTCTTTTGCTTTTTGTACCAAATACTTAATACCCTTTACCTAGAATAAATTAAAACTGTTTATAAAGACCAAATTAGCCCCATAATAACTCAGCCATAGATGAGCCTTAAAGCCAATTGGTAGGTCTGCTTGTTATTGATTTGCCAAAAGAATAAATTGATACTTTTTATAAAGACCAAATTAGCCCCACAATAACTCAGCCACAGATGAGTCCTAAAGCCAATTGGTAGGTCTGCTTGTTATTGAATTGCCAAACGACTGGGATCAATGAACCTACACAAATGTCCACGGGCAAAGTAGGCTCGAAGGTCTGGGACCGCCGCCTTCGTTCATTATTATCTTCTTTTTATACGTGGGGATTGAAGTTTGGTGAATGGAAAATGGAGGGAAGAAAGTGAACGGAAAGTGAGTTCTCTTTTTCTTTTTAAAGAGCAAGTGTCCCTTAATAGTGGTGGAAAGAAAAGAAAATATGCTTATATTGAGAAAGCACTTCCCTTGGTCTTAAATGGGTTGGAAAGAAAGTAAGCCCCGGATCGTCGTCGTCGTCGCTTGGCTTCGGCTTCGGTTTTCAGTTATATAATTAATTAACAAAAATTCAACCCGAAATAATCCAGGACCCACAAACTGATCCGTTTCTTTCCCGGAATATTTCAAACATGAAACGTTCACACCTGTTCCAACAGCCATGGTTGTTTATGAAGGATGCAAACTTTTTAAAAACAGTGCCTGAATCTTTCTTTACAAAATTTTCTGATCTTTTTCGTCTTCTTCTTCTGAACAAAATTTTCCAGTGTGTTTTACAACCTTCAAGCGGTTCGCTGTTTCACCGGCGTTTTTGGTACCAATACTCTGGTGAGATAAATCGTTCTATCTTGGGAGGATAATATTCCAACATCTCGGGTACTTGAGGGGAATAATTTCCTTAAGGACACACTGTGCATTCAGTGGACTCGATTTTATTCCGAAATATATTTTCAGATTCTACTTCTGATTATATACATTTCTTCTATACTACTATTTTTTCTGTTTCTATTTTTTTTCTTGTTATAGAAGTATTACTATTTCTTTATATTATAGCATTACATTTTGAATAACAATCTTAAGGAAATTATTAATATACTGTAATCTATATTCTGCTTTCGAGATTAAAACATTTGTGGTTTTCTACTCCGTCTGGATTTTTCTATTTCTGATTTGAAGGTATAAAAACTTCATCGGAGCATTAAAATTCAGAAAGGATTTGAAGAACATAAAAACTTCATCATTTTATTATGAAATAGTATGTACAAAACTTCGATTTTTGTTTATTAAACGTACTATTTATCATTAATTACAGTATTATTTACTGTTCTATTTTATGCCATTAATTGAACTCTTCTGTTATGGACAGTAAGGAATGGCATTTGATAATGGAAATTTTTTTGCGAGTGTTGTTGTTACACCCCATATTTTCGTACATGAAAGTACGCCATAAGTAAATTGATGAAAGCTCGAAAATGAGATATTACATCCCGCATTTTCGTACGTTAATGCTTCGTCGTAAGTTAATCGACGTAAGCTCAGGAATGAGATTATTTTTAGATTATAAGTAGTATGCCATTTCAAACAAGTGTAAGTAAATTCGTGAAGGTGAGAGAGTAAGTGAATCAAAGAAAATGAATTTCGTCGAAGTTTGACATTTTATGATAAAATACGGTCCAAGCTATAATACCCCGTATTTATGGACTAGTGCCATACAAGGTACCACATGACCATGATAGTAAAGTATATAAAGTGTGTTAGAAATGAGTAGTATTTAAAGTAATTTGAGATAAGTCTTAATTATGTGGATAATTAGTTAATTATTGGTTTAACGGGAGATTAACAAGCTAATTAAGAAATCAGTGGTTAATTATTGGGGTGGAAACATCACCAACGTGGCAGCAAGGAGTCTAATTGTTAAAATCAAACAATAACTCCTTAGCTTAGATGGCTAGGTGGCACTTCTAGGAAAGGTTGGCAAGGTAATCCTTATCAAGTGGGGCCACACCTACATTCATAAAAGGCCTCCCTAATTCTTTAAAGGGAGATGCATATGTTTACAAGTAACGGATCTTCAGCAAGCTCATACAAAATGATAGCAACGTGATATGCTACAAAATTCATACGAAGTTATACTACATAATAGCAACAAGATTTTTAATTCTAAGGGAGCCCGTTATAATCTTTCTCAAGAACATCATATGGATGTTTTCCTACTCCGATCCGCCGTTACGTGTTTCATCACGATTGGCGTGTGTTAGAGGGATTGTCAAGAGAATTGGTCCACATATGTTAAGGATATCCATTCTTTCTTTTGGCATGATCTATACGATATAAACGAAACGAGCAAATGCACAGCTTTCATAAATGACTCTATTCATAGAAGTACTAAGGGTGCCTATGTTCTTGATTCACCATATGAATTATTATTATATCTTCTGTTCATGGTTCTCAGAAAAATACGTGGTTGATAAAGTTATCCGAAAGGCATATTGATCTTATAACATTCCGAGAAATCTTATTAACGTATTGTTTAGGCATTTCATTCATTTATACATATACATTATTGATCTATGATCATATGGCGTTATATACGCGTATATTATATGTATATGGGATATGAAAAAAAGTTACGGTGTTATATACGGACCACCACCTGATCAGCTAGTATACATTGATGATTTGCCTACAGTGGTCAATATGATATGATGAGATGCCCTCAGTGGCTTGATAATGTTATGTACGCATATACCTATGCATGGTACGACATGTATACGCATATGCATGACATTATAAATATGAAATGATTCACAGAGCTATTCAGACTTACATGTTGAGTCTTTTACTTCAGGTTTCTCTATGTATTTTATTTACTGATTTTCATTCCTTACATACCCGGTATATTATTTGTACTAACATCCCATTTGCCTAGGGACGCTGCGTTTTATGACCGCAGGTTCTGATAGACAGGTTGAGAATCCTCCAAATAGGCTATCAGCTCAGCGGAAGGTGTTGGTGCGCTCCATTTGCTCCAGAGTTGCTTATTTGGTCCGTATGATTTGGACATATATTGATTAGTATGGCGGTGACCTGTCCCGACCTCTATGGTATTTATCTAATCTTAGAGTCTTGTAGACATATGTCATATACGTGAAAGATTGTATGTCCTTGTCGGTTTATGCTCAGTGCACGCGTGATCATTTTGGTCTTATAGGCCCGTATATCATATGTATAAGTTTGTATTACATGTTGGGTCGTCCAATGTTGAGTATTTTCTCCTGTTTTATTCTACTTATCTCACGGCAACCTCTCCGACTTATTTACCTATAATAGTATGATACGAAAAGATATGTTACGTTGGTACTCGATTGAGTAAGGTACCGGGTGCCCGTCGCGGACCATCAGCTTGGGTCGTGACAAAAGTGGTATCAGAGCAGTTCTATCCTAGGAAGTCTACAAGTCGTGTCTAGTAGAGTCTTGTTTATGGGTGTGTTGTGCACCACACTTATAAGCAGGAGGCTACAGGGTATTTAGGAATGTCACTCTTTCTTCTTACTCTAGATCGTGTGATAGAGCTCAGTTGTAAGAACTCAATTTTCTAAACTCTATTTTATTCGTAATACAATAATACCTACATCCAGAAAGAGAGTTGGTAAGAGATTGAATGTGGCTGTAGAAGAGTTGAGTCAGAGGAACTCGAATTTGCATCATGCTTACGATGAATAAATATGAGGTCTTCAGCAGAACATGTGTGTACTAAGACGTGTAAGCTTCTTGATAAGGATCCCTAAGGTAAGAATATCTATCCACTTATATGGTAAAAAGAAATAAGAGAATCGAAAGGTAGACACAAGTTTCAGCAAGTAAAAGAAGCATGGTAAAGGAGGGTACGAGATACCCAGTTAATGAAGATTATCAGTATTACAATTTGGGCAGAGAAATATAAGCATTTTGGGTTACCTTCAACAGTAGATGTATGTAATATTAGCCACACCCATCTCAATTATGCCCTATGGGAGCTGACAGATATAGTTTAAGAGAAACATGGGATATCAGGATCAAGCTGGGGTTAGAGTAACCAAAAATTATGGATGGATTGTTCGCATTAGTTGACATTTCTATAGGATATTGCAAATGTTCTAATAGATCTCCTTGTGCGACACTCAAATGGTGCACTCTAAAATAATATAACTAGATATGAATACTAGAAGGTTCAAAAAAATTAATTATTACAAAGACAGGTATTGGAAGCATGGAAGGAATAAATATTATCTTAGTGTGGCTCCCATCCCTAGTAGAGAGAGAATGTTAGGCAACCCGAAGAGCCAGTGATTGGAGCAAGGGGAGCTAAAAGCAAAAGAATATCTTGTTAAAGTTTTCAGAATAAAGTGATAGACAGAAATGTTAGCAAGGAAATAAGAAGAAAATTAATGAAGCATTATGAGTAAGATGTGATACATGGACGACAACGGTAGATCAAAACAATAATAACAATATTATAGAATCTATAGTCAAGGGAAGGAAAAGATAAGAGGTGACATGCCTTGAGACAACAAAAGCGTATAGGCCATAAAGTCATATCCTTATTTTGAGAAATAAGTTCGTGACTCTAACGTGATTACCAGAAGGAAATATTGTCCAGAATAATAGAAATCAGTATGTACTGGTGAACAAGATAAACTAATAATGAATTAGGGATTGAGTGATTTCATAATAGTCGGCATTATGAGAATTTCAGAGATTACGTTCCGGCAATAATAAAATGGACGACAGAAGAATAACCTTTAAAGGTTATTCAGGAAGACGCTTCCCTAAAGCAAGCAATGTGAGCAAAGTTAAGCTTAAGGGACTATTTGTGTCAGTTATACTAGGTACTCCCTCGTGAGTAAGGAATTTTGTTATCCTTGGTACAGAAGGATTACCGCAAGGCGAGCAAGGGTCGTCAATGATGTGAAAATACGCCAAAGATAAAGAGGTAAAATATCTATAGGTAGATCGTCGTAGCGCTAAATCTTAATCCTCCCCTAAAGGGGGGAATATGAAGTGATGTGGCATTAAGTCAGAGTTAAGTGATTCTAGTAACTATGGAATGGTAAAGGAAAAATGCGATAAAAATGAAAAGGGGATGAGATTGCACTTATTCAAATCCTATAGATATGCTACGATTCCAGAACATTATGCAAGCACGACGTCAAGGAGAGGAAGTAAGGGTTTTGACCCAGGATGTTATTGATAAAGAAGGACCCAGTGCGAGACGTAAGTAAACACAAAGGAAACAACCCAAGAAAGATTATGTGGAATGTTGATATGAGAATGGTCCAACGAATAGTTAGTAGTTAATTCAGGAAGAGCCTAGTTATGGCTAGACAAGAGGATACAGACAAATTAACATATCGTGCAAGATAAACATAGTGAACCTAACATAGTGAATCAAGTCTCGCAGATAATGACATCGTGATTCTTGAGAAATATTCAGATAGGAGTTGGGGTAGTTAAAGGTGCCGTATGAGTGTTACGAAAATAAAAGAGAGTACCATTGGGAAGACAGTCAAAACTTCAGTTTAGAAGCAACCGTACAAGCACAAGGGCATGAAAGTAAGTAACTACGGATAATTATAGGCGAGGAAGGACATCAAAAATTCTGTCGAGTATACGATGTAATAAGCTCGTAGCTTTACAAGAGGCAGAGGGTCCTCGCTAAGTACTACAATGAAAGACTAGCTGAGGAAATAAGGAAGAAGGCTTCAACCTAAGCATAGTAACTTGAAGAAAAAATGGTCATGTAAAAACAGTCTCACTACAACATTGTATGCACAGAACAAGGGGGCAGAAGGACCAGGAAAGGTAATTGCTTACATTTAAATAAAGCTGAGAAGGAACGAAAGGAATTATTCGAGCAATGATCTAGAGTTAGTTACGTTATGAACGAACTTAAGATTTTGGAGTATTATCCATTCAACATATATGTTGACAATCATACAGCCGTAGAAGACTCCAATATGAGTTAAAATAAAGAATTGAGTCCAGGTCATAGACAGGATTGAGTTGTTAGAAGATTGTATCATGGATATTCAATTAATCGAAATTCAGAAGCTGAAATTTAACCTCCAGTGACAATCCCCTTTATTGTGTCGAAACCGGTCTTAACCGCTCATTTGAGAGAGTAAATAGAATAGTGTCGGGGATTGAATATAGGACAATAATCGAATTGAATCGGATTCTCGCTCAAAGCCTCCACAGCATCCATGAAAGGCTAAAGTAATAACTAATACCATGAGCTGCAGATCGGAAGATAGTTTAATCCTACATAAAGGTTGATCAGAGGGAAGAGGAAACAAAAGAGTTATATCAACCAAGTAAATCAGGAATCTGACTATTGGACCTAGAAAAATATAGAAATCGTGATTGAAAACATTGCAGAATCACTCGTAATATCAGAGGTACAAGAGAGATAGTACAACCATATTCTATAACGGCTCTATGAGAAAGCCAGTTAGAAGAGTACCAGCCTTAAAATAAGTCAGTATGAAGCTCCCACCGGATTGTGTATACACCAGAGGTGCAAGTATTATAATAGAGCTACAAGTTGTGGATGTGAATTATACCTATGTGGAAGGGAGGTCATGAAAGGGATAGAAGATGTGATGCGAGATTTTAAGGTGAGTAAGGTAAAGGCGAACAACGTACGAGATAATTAAATGTCGAAGGTTATGAATAGTCCATACTTTGTATAGAAGGCTAGGAACGCTGGGATTCAGTATCCAGGAATGATAGAAGCATCGTCAGTAGCATATCTTCCAGCCCATGGTTTCTTTGTACTGAGAGGTCTAGTTAATAGAGTAAAGAAAAGTTAGAAATGATGTGAAGTCTCGCTTGGTGTTCCAGAATAACACAAGTAAATCTATGGTGCAAGCAAGTTGAAGGAAGGTTGCGAGTAATATAAATAGATATGTGTAGGTCGCAAGCTAAAGTATGGTAAAGCGACAAAGTTTAAGGAAGACAGGAGTAAAGATAAGAAAGGGCGAGTGAGAAGGTGACGAGAATGGATAAGTCCTCGGGATTTATCCCATGAAAACAAGAGAGCTAAGGGTTTCTCTAAGTTATAAGAAAGCTCAGTATAGCCTGAATAAACTCAAAGGAGTCTAAGACTAATAGCATTTAGAAGAGATGGAATGCTTCCCTGGTAATAGAATTAAGGTGTAATTGTGATAGATAAAGGATGACTTTAGGGCCTTCGATTGAGTAATGATTTGAAGAAAAAATGGGGATTTCCCGGACGGCACGGGATTAGAATACCCCCTAGACGTGAGCCCTAGTGGTAGTGTTACATAAGATTTCAAGTTATCAGTGGTAGATTGTAGATCAATATTGAGGTGAATCAACATTGGATGGATAAAAGTTACAAAGTATGAGATGAGATTAGGTCGTCATTATTAAGAGAAACAATAATGAAGAAGCATTAAAGGACTTAGATTTATACATATGGGATAAGCAACGAGAGTAACCTAGAGTTTGGTAGCAGACCTCAGTAACCTGGAGTTTGGTAGTAAACCGAAGTAAGAGTTATGGTATAGTATGAATTACTTAGATGTAGTAAAGCCATAGACGACCAGAGGTACAACTTGTCATAATTTTGTATATGTTCACAAAGTGAGGCCTAGAGATTAGCTAAAGGCTGGATGAAAAATGAGAGAAGGGTCGCTTAGGCGCACATACAAGGAAAAAGTCGTACAGGCTACATGCCAGAAGGTAGCAATAGTTATGAATTGGAGGAATTCCAGCCACAGGCCGTGGTGTGAGAAAGAGGCCTAAATGTGGGAATGCACTGGACTTTGGATTTATTCACAAAACAGTTACCTAGATGGCAAGGACAGTAGTAAAACAATTCGTAAGAGCTATTCGATAATGAGACCGATAAGTGCATCAACCAACATTCGAGGACAAATGTTCCAAAGGGGGGAATGATGTTACACCCCATGTTTTCGTACGTGAAAGTACGCCATAAGTAAATTGATGAATTCTCGAAAATGAGATGTTACATCCCGCATTTTCATACATTAAAGTTTCGTCGTAAGTTAATCGACGTAAGCTCGGGAATGAGAGTATTTTGAGATTATAAGTATTATGCTATTTCAAACAAGTGATAAGTAAATTCGTGAAGGTGAGAGTATAAGCGAATTGAAGAAAATGAGTTTCGTCGAAGTTTGACATTTTGGGATAAAATACGGTCCAAGTTATAATACCCTATATTTATGGACTAGTGCCATACAAGGTACCACATGACCATGATAGTAAGGTATATGAAGTATGTTAAAAGTGAGTAGTATTTTAAGTAATTCGAGATAATTCTTAATTATGTGGATAATTGGTTAATTATTGGTTTAATGAAAGATTAGCAAGATAATTAAGAAATTGGTGGTTAATTATTGGGATGGGAACATCACCAACGTGGCAACAAGGAGTCTAATTGTTAAAATCAAACATTAACTCCTTAGCTTAGATTGCTAGGTGGCACTTCTAGGAAATGTTGGCAAAGTAATCCTTATCAAGTAGGGCCCACACCCACATTGATAAAAGGCCTCCATAATTCATTAAAGGAAGATGCGTATGTTTACAAGTAACGGATTTTCAGCAAGCTCATACAAAATGATAGCAACGTGATTTGCTACAAAATTCATAAGAAGTTATACTATGTAATAGCAACGGGATTTGCAATTCTAAGGGAGCCCAGTATAATCATTCTCAAAAATATCATATGGATATTTCCCTACTCCGATTCGCCGTTACGTGTTTCATCACGATTTACGTGTGTTAGAGGGATTGTCAAGAGAATCGGTTAAGGTATGTTAAGGCTATCCCTTCTTTCTTTTGGCATGATTCATACGATATAAATGAAACGAACAAATACACAACTTTCATAAATGACTTTATTAATAGAAGTACTAGGGGTGCCAATGTTGTTGATTCCCCATGTGAATTATTATTTTATCTTCTGTTCATGAGTCTAAAGAAAATGCGTAGTTGATAAAGTTATTCGAAAGGCATATTGATCTTATAACATTCCGAGAAATCTTATTAACGTATTTCTTATGCATTTCATTCATTTATACATGTACATTTCCCTATGACCAGATGGCGTTATTGTCATGATCCAAAATTCCACCACAGGTGTGGTGATGACACCTAGTCTCTAAGACTAAGTAAGCCGATTTCTATTATATTTTGAAGCCATTTATTTTTGAAAAGTAAGTAACCAAAACTAACAACGGAATAAATATGAATATACAACTTCCCAATACTGGTAATACTGAGTCATGAACTCTAACTGAATACATGGAATGATCACGAGGACCGAATATACAATACTGTTTGATTTAAATTTAACAGTTCAATGAAATGAAAAGACTCCAAGGGACTGCGACGACCAAGCAGCTCTACCTTGAATCCTTATGATCGCGCTTTAATTCTGCTTAAGTCCGATATCTCCAATACCTAGCTCTGCACAAAAAGTGCAGAAGTGTAAAGTGAGCACACCATAGCGGTGCCCAGTTAGTATGAAGACTAACATCAATGGAGTAGAGACGAGGTACAGTCAAGACACTCACTAGTCTAATAACCTGTGCAATATAATATACAAAATAATAGGAAATAAATAATAATAAGGACACGATAAAATAACCAGTGATATGCACAACAGACAACAAGAATACCATTAATATCACTCAATAATTAATAAATACAATTACACCAAATTAAATCAAGCCCTTCAAATAAATGTCTTTCACATAGTTCTTCCAGATAACTCTCTTTCAAATATAATTTTCTCAAATAATTATTTTTCAAATATAATTCTTCCAATAAATCTTTTCAAATACAATTTCCTCAAATAAATATCTTTCAAATACAATTCTTTTATATAATACTTTCTAAGTTAAATCCTTCCTAATATATATTTTGAATATAATTTTTTGAATTAAAAAGTCACCATGTGAAACATCATTTCATAATCATCAAAATATGGGTTTCAGCCCATTTTTATATTTTTCGTAAACACGGGTCTCAGCCCATTTTCATATTTTCACGGCACCTCGTGCCCATAATTAAATCATCATATTTCCCCGGCATCTCGTGCCCTCATTTCATATCACAACTGCACGGACAATTCACGTGCCGATATCCCCATTTCATATCATAATTCACGGTACCTCGTGCCCACATTTCATTTTATAAACCGTCTGGCAATAGCCACAAGCTCCCTATTTCAACATAAATCAGATTATTATCAATTTACTAACAACAAGAGAAGTTGCACAAGGTATAAAAGTAAACATAAGAAAATCACAACATCACATGAAAATTGTCAACACCACGACCCCACATTATCACATATCGTCCACGACAATAGCCACCCTTATTACTCCTACTGGCACCCTTATCTCTCCTATAGCCACCCTTATCGCTCCGCCCAGACAATACCAATAGCCACCCTTATCGCTCCGCCCAGACAATACCAATAGCCACCCTTATCGCTCCGCCCAGACAATATTCTAACAAATGCGACAATAGTGAAATGCCACCCTTATAACCACATAATATCAACGGTGAAATGTCAACCTTAACTCCCCAAAATAACAATTCACACAACACAACAATTTACACGGGAAATTATCACAGCAACATAATAAAATCAACTCATATCACAATTTACCCAATGGCCACAACCAATTTCCAAAGATATAACAAATCAATTAATTTCATACAAAATAGGCCAAGGCTCCACAAAAATGTATATAACACCCCAAAGACAATCAACAGAGATAGAAAATACTCAGCATAAAGCAAACCTTTATTAATCCGATTTTAGATAATTATATAAATACCTCTACTTAAGCTCATTTAATTAATTTTGCAGAGGGAAAAATCCAAAAATGGAATTAAATTCCAATAATTATCAAACCAGCAAATTCACTTAATTTCATAAATAATCAAATAATAATCACATCAAGTTGTCATAATACAACAGGGTCAACAACAAGGATTTAGGCACGACAAATAGATGATTAAATATATGCCGACAATTATCCAATTTACTATACAATATGATCAAGACTTTAACTCAATAAAATTTGCACATATAACCCAAGTACGTACTCGTCACCTCGCGTACATGATTTTCAATTACACAAATTGCACATAAGACTCAATGCCTAAGGGTAAATTCTCCCACTCGAGGTTAAGCAAGACACTTACCTCATCAAAGCTATGCCGATATTCCAAAATCGCCTTCTTGCTTGAATTGACCTCCGGATCGCTCAAATATATCCAAATTAATTGTATAACTTCATTAAAATTCATCGAAAACAATTCAGCATAATAATACGTCGACTCAAAATTTTATTCCAAAGAATCAACAAAAGTCAACGCGGGACCCGCCTCTCGGAACTCGACATAATTTTCATGAAATCCGAACACCCATTCCGATACGAGTTCAACCATACCAATTTTATCGAATTCCAATAACAACTCGACTTCCAAATCTTAAATTTTTATTTTTGGAAGAGTTTACAAAAATCTTTATTTTTCCTCCATTAAATCCGAATTAAATGATGGACTCAAAGACATAATCATGAAAATTAATTAAAACTGGATAAGGATCACTTACCCAAAACACCCACGAAAGAATCTCTCCAAAAATTACCTTCTACCGAGCTCCAAATTTGATTTTGAGTTATGAACTCAAACTCCCGTTTTTGGGACTTTTGACTCTGCCCAGATAGGCCTTCTTCGCATTCACGGCCTCGTCGTCGCGTTCGCGAAGGCCAACTATTTCTGCCCCATCATTTCCTCTTCGCGTTCGCGAATTCCTTGTCACGTTCGCGATGACCAGCTGACCAACTCTTTCGTGTTCGCGTTCGCGAAGGCCAAACGACCTCAGGCCCCACTCTTCCTTTCTTTTTCGCGTTCGCTTTGCCTTGGCCGCGTTAGTGAAGGCTTTCCCAGTTCCTTCTTCGCGTTCACGTCCCCCGCTTCACATTCGCGAAGGCCAAACTAACAGCCCCACAAATTCCTCTTCGCGAATGCTGGACTCCCTTCGCGTTCGCGAAGAAGGAAACCAAACTTCAGCAACAATACCAAACAGCTCCAATTTGGTCCGAAACCACCCCGAAACACACCCGATCCCCCCGGGACCTCAATCAAACATATCATTAAGTCTCAAAACATCATACAAACTTAGTCGAGGCTTTAAACCACATCAAACAATGTCATAATTACGAATCACGCATCGAATCCAATTATGAACTTCCAAAACTTCCAACTTCTTAAACTCGTGCTGAAACCTATCAAACCAACCTGGAATGACGTAAACTTTTGCAGGCAAGTCCCAAATAACATAACGGAGTTGTTCTAACTTTGGAATCTCATTCCGACCCCGATATCAAAAAGTCAACCCCCCGGTCAAACTTCCCCAAAAATTAACTTTCGCCATTTCAAGCCTAAATTGGCTACATACCTCAGATTTACAGTCCGGACACGCTCCTAAGTCCAAAATCATCCAATGTAGCTAACGGAACCTACATAACTCTATTCCGGAGTCGTCTTCACACAGTTCTGACTACGGTAAAAATCCTAAGACTTAAGCTTCCATCTCAGGGACTAAGTGTCCCAAATCTCTCCGAATCATCCGTAAATCAAACTCGACCACACATGCGGGTCATAATACATATTGCGAGATTGCTCGAGACCTTAAGTCACTGAACGGGGCGTAAATTATTAAAACGATGAGTCGGGTCATTACATTCTCCACCTCTTAAACAAACATTTATCCTCGAACGTGCTAAGAATTATTATGCGGTTACAAAATTGATGATTTTACTTTTACACATATACTCACAGTTGATCCCACGCTACTGCATTTGAGATATTCCCGACAACACCATCTCATTTGAGATTATTTCTTTATCCATATTTGTGAACCTTAAGACCAATTTCTTACACTCCAAATATTTTTAGAAAGTCTGATTTTTTTTAACGCACGGTATTAGTCTCAACTGGATGTAGTAACTCGTGCCTACGCACACATCAACTTTCTTGATAGTGTTGAAGTACTTCAAAATATTTTTGGGGTGTTTCATTCTTCCCCTCTTAGGATCATCTGTCCTCAAACAAATAACATAATTTATCTCTTCTTTCACACATATCAATCTCCCAAATTTGTTTCTAACTCCCAAACTTTTCAGAAAACTTCGACAGAGTCTCCCTTGTAAATGGGCCTATCCACCTGCCAGAGTAACACCAAAATGACTCCTAACAACACATCTACAAGGTATATATCAATAACACCGATCTCAGCATTATGAGCATTGCATTATCATAACGATATCCGGGCATAAAGCACATCATATGTACACTCATCACCACATCTCTGGTCTTAAAAGATGTTCATAATTAATTTCAGTATCATCAATTAATCTCATATTAACCACCACCTCATTTCGAATTTTCACAATACTAACAACATAATGTGAGGCATGAAGACCTCATGATTACTTACTCGGATTAATGAGTCACATTTGGCGCCACCTGGGCACTCAGCTCATAGGCTAAAACTCAATATTTACAACACGAAAATGGCTGAATATGAATAGAAAAATATACAAGAATTAGCAAATAAGCCTAACCGGCGTGACTCCCTATTAATATTATTGTACAAATTAAATTTCACAAATGGAATATTTTTTTTAAGATCATAAATATTTCACCACAAGGGCCTCGTCCTTACATAACTTTCATCGCGGCTTGCAGCCCGGTTTAAATATTTCACATCATGTATAAAATGCGAGGATCTCGTCCTCAACTCTGAATCACAAGTATTTTACTGATTGTGCCAGCTGAAATTTTCAATTTCCTTTCTTTCTTCTTTTCAATAAATTTCGTAAACAGTTTTCATAACACATAACGAACCCTCATAACGGTAGGGAACATAATTTACAAAACATTTAATCTATTATTCTGACACGCATTAAACCCACTGTAATGAATAATAAAAATTACTTTTGGACTTATAGCCATCAATGGTGTATAGAAATAAAATAATAGACACAGGCTCACATCTTTAAATCTCCCAACAGGGATAAACATATAAGTGGGTCACAAATTTACGAAGCTCACAATAAGTGGAGCATAATAGGAGGACTCACCACAATATTCATAACCGAATCAAATTAAGGAAAATATCCTTTTATAATAAAATCAGGATCGTACCTGTAACGACACCATCTGGTGTATTGGCCCCAGCCAAATCATATTGATTATATCAACGAGTCGGGCCTCCATCTCTTAGGCGCCCACTACCCGCCTGTCCTCCACCTCTAGCTGACTGTGCACGTGGATTATCAATTGGAATAAAGCTTATGGCTGGAGTGTTCAGATGAAATTCACCCAGCCCAAGTCTGGGACAATCTCTCATGATATGCCTAGTATCACCACACTCATAACAACCCCTCTGAGGTCGCTGCTGCTCGTACTGAGTTTGTGTCGGATAACTAGAATAACCACTGTAAGAATCTCGTGTCGGTGGTGCACTGTAAACTGGCGTGTAATCTGATGTGCGGACCGAGCTGACCGACTGCTAGAGCCTTCGCTATAATGGGTTTTAGCTGAAAAGTAAAACCCACTGAACCCTCGAGATCTTCGAGACCTTTTGGCCTCCTTAGACTCCCTTTCCTAACCTAAAACACCCTCAACCTTCCTTGCAATCTCCATTACTTGTTGAAATGGAGCATCACTTTGCAACTCTCTAGCCATGCATATTTTAATATCATAATCGATCCCCTCAATGAATTTGCGGACACATTCTCTGATTGTAGGAACCAAGATAGGAGCATGACGGGCTAACTCACTGAACCTGATAGCATATTCTGACATTGTCATAGTGCCCTGACGCAACCGATCAAACTTTGTGCGCCACGCATCTCTAAGAGTCGGGGGAACAAACTCTTTCAAGAACATTTCAAAACATTGAGCCTAAGTTGGTGGTGTGGCATAGCCTGGTCTACCTTTTTCATAGATTTTCCACCACCGTTACGCTGCGCCTGATAGTTGAAATGTAGTAAAGGAACTCCACTCACTTCCACAATACCCATGGTGCGGAGAATACAGTGACAATTTTCCAGAAATTCTTGGGCATCCTCTGTAGCTGTGCCACTGAAAGTTCATGGATTATATTTCTTAAACCTTTCAAGTTTCTTTTGTTCTTCTTCTGATGCCTCGGGCTTGACCTCAGGCCGAACCGGAATAACAGGTTGTACCGGTACTACACCCGAAACCTGACCAACATGAACCTGTTGCTCTGGAGTTGTGGTAGGAGTCTGAGTTACTCCCCCAATATGCTGAATGTTTGGTGCAATAGAGATCAATCCCTCCTGAGTTAATGTATCAAACATACTCAGGAATTGTGCTAAAGTCTCTTGAAGTCCGGGGGTAACAACAAGTGCTTCTGGTACCTGTCCCCCAACTGGAGCTACAAATGACTCCTCAGTTGTTGTTCTGACAGGTGCTCTAGTCGCAACACGTGCCCTTCATCGACCTCTACCTCGGCCCCGACCTATTGCAGCCCTAGCAGTATGTGCAGATGCTTGCTCAGCTAACCCAGTAGCACGTGTTCTCACCATCTGTGAGAGAATGGAGATACAAAGGTTCAAATTCCAAATTCGACAAATTTCGCACGACAGGAATGAAAGAAATGGAAATTACCTAACAGTTCTGTAGCCTCTCGAAGATAAGTACAGACGTCTCTGCACCGATCTGCAAGACTCTACTAGACTCGTTCGTGACTCGTAGAACCTATGAACCTAGGGCTCTGATATCAACTTGTCATGACCCAAAATCCCACCATAGGCGTCGTGATGGCACCTAGTCTCTAAGACTAGGTGAGCCGATTTCTATTACATTTTGAAGCCATTTGTTTTTAATTTAATAAGTAACCAAAACTAACAACAGAATAAATATGAATATACAACCTCCCAATACTGGTAGTACTGAGTCATGAACTCTAACTGAATACATGGAATGATCACGAGGACCGAATATACAATACTGTTTGATTTCAATTTAACAGTTCAATGAAATGAAAAGACTCCAAGGGATTGCGACGACCAAGCAGCTCTACCTTGAATCCTTATGATCGCGCTTTAATTCTGCTCAAGTGAGATATCTCCAATACCTGGCTCTGCACAAAAAGTGCAGAAGTGTAGACTGAGCACACGACAGTTAGTATCAAGACTAACCTCAATGGAGTAGAGACGAGGTACAGTAAAAGACACTCACTAGTCTAATAACCTGTGCAATATAATATACAAAATAATAGGAAACAAATTATAATAATGACAGGATAAAACAACCAGTGATATGTACAACAGACAACAAGAATACCATTAATATCACTCAACAATTAATAAACACAATTACACCCAATTAAATCAAGCCCTTCAAATAAATGTCTTTCACATAGTTTTTCCAGATAACTCTCTTTTAAATATAAATTTCTCAAATAATTATTTTTCTAATATAATTCTTTCAATAAATCTTTTCAAATACAATTTCCTCAAATAAATATCTTTCAAATACAATTCTTTTATATAATACTTTCTAAGTAAAATCCTTCCAAATAAATATTTGAAATATAATTCTTTCAATAAATCTTTTCAAATACAATTTCCTCAAATAAATATCTTTCAAATACAATTCTTTTATATAATACTTTCTAAGTAAAATCCTTCCAAATAAATATTTGAAATATAATTCTTTCAATTAAAAAGTCACCATGTGATACCTCATTTCATAATCATTAAAATACGGGTCTCAGCCCATTTTATATTTTTCGTAAATACGGGCCTCAGCCCATTTTCATATTTCTACAGCACCTCGTGCCCATAATTAAATCATCATATTTCCCCGGCGCCTCGTGCCCTCATTTCATATCACAACTGCACGGACAATTCACGTGCCAATATCCCCATTTCATATCACAATTTACGGCACCTCGTGCCCACATTTTATTTTCCAAACCGCCTGGCAATAGCCACAGGCTCTCAATTTCAACATAAATCAGATGATTATCAATTTACTAACAACAATACAAGTTGCAGAAGGTATAAAAATAAACACAAGAAAATCACAACATCACATGAAAATTGTCAACACCATGACCCCACATCATCACATATCGTCCCTGACAATAGCCACCCTTATCGCTCCTATTGCCACCCTTATCGCTCCTATAGCCACCCTTATCGCTCCGCCCAAACAATACCAATAGCCACCCTTATCGCTCCGCCCAGATAATATTCCAACAAATGCGACAATAGTGAAATGCCACCCTTATAACCACATAATATCAACGGTGAAATGCCAACCTTAACTTCCCAAAATAACAATTCACACAACACAACAATTTACACGGAAAATTATCACAGCAACATAATAAAATCAACTCATATCACAATTTACCCAATGGCCACAACCAATTTTCAAAAATATAACAAATCAATTAATTTCATAAACAATAGGCCAAGGCTCCACAAAAATGTATATAACACCCCAAAGACAATCAACAGAGATATAAAATACTCAGCATAAAGCAAACCTTTATTAATCCAATTTTAGATAATTATATAAATACCTCTACTTAAGCTCATTTAATTAATTTTGCAGAGGAAAAAATCCAAAAATGGAATTAAATTCCAATAATTATCAAACCAGCAAATTCACTTAATTTCATAAATAATCAAATAATAATCACATCAAGTTGTCATAATACAACAGGGTCAACAACAAGGATTTAGGCACGACAAATAGATGATTAAATATATGCTGACAATTATCCAATTTACTACACAATATGCTCAAGACTTTAACTCAATAAAATTTGCACATATAACCCAAGTACGTACTCGTCACCTCACGTACATGGTTTTCAATTACACAAATTGCACATAAGACTCAATGCCTAAGGAAAAATTCCCCCACTCGAGGTTAAGCAAGACACTTACCTCTTTGAAGTTATGCCGATATTCCAAAATCGCCTTCTTTATTGAATTGACCTCCGGACCGCTCAAATCTATCCAAATTAATTGTATAATTTCATTAAAATTCATCGGAAACAATTCCGGATAATAATACGTCGACTTAAAATTTTATTCCAAAAAGTCAACAAAAGTCAACACGGGACCCGCCTCTCGGAACCCGACATAATTTTTTTGAAATCCAAACACACATTCCGATACGAGTTCAACCATACCAATTTTATTGAATTCCAATAACAACTCGACTTCCAAATCATAAATTTTTGTTTTTGTAAGATTTTACAAAAATCTTGATTTTTCCTCCATTAAATCCAAATTAAATGACAGATTCAAAGACATAATCATGGAAATTAATCAAAACTGGATAAGAATCATTTACCCCAAATGCCCAGGCAAGAATCTCTCCAAAAATCGCCTTCTACCGAGCTTCAAATTTAATTTTGAGTTATGAACTCAAACTCCCATGTTTAGGACTTTTAATTCTGCCCAGATAGGCCTTCTTCGCGTTCGCGACCATTGCTTCGCATTCGCGAAGTCCAAAACCCAACTGTCTCAAATCTTTCATCGCATTCGCGACCTCCTTGCCACGTTCGCGAAGGCCAACTGTTTCTGCCCCATCATTTCCTCTTCGTGTTTGCGAACTCCTTGTCGCGTTTGCGATGACCTGCTGACCAACTCCTTCATGTTCGCGCTCCACTCTTCGCGTTCACGAAGGCCAAATGACCTCAAGCCCCACTCTTCCTTTCTTCTTCGCGTTTCCATTGCCTTAGCCACGTTCGCGAAGGCTTTCCTAGTTCCTTCTTCACGTTCATGTCCCCTGCTTCGCGTTCGCAATGGCCAAACCAACCACCCCTCAAATTCCTCTTCGCGAACGTGGGAATCCCTTCGCGTTCACGAAGAAGGAAACCGGACTTCAGCAACAGTAGTCCAAACATCTCCAATTTGGTCCTTAACCACCCCGAAACACACCCGAGCCCCTCGGGACCTCAATTAAACATACCATCAAGTCCCAAAACATCATACTAACTTAGTCGAGGCTTCAAACCACATCAAATAACGCTGGAATTACGAATCGCGCATCGAATCGAATTATGAACTTCCAAAACTTCCAACTTCTAAAACTCGTGCCGAAACCTATCAAACCAACCCGGAATGATGTCAAATTTTGCTGGCAAGTCCCAAATAACATAATAGAGTTGTTAAAACTCTTGGAATCGTATTCCGACCCTGATTTCAAAAAGTCAACCCCCCGGTCAAACTTCCCAAAAATTCGAATTTTGCCATTTCAAGCCTAAGTTGGCTGCATACCTCAGATTCACAGTCCGGACATATTCCTAAGTCCAAAATTACCCAATGGAGCTAACAGAACCGACATAACTCTATTCCGGAGTCGTTTTCACATAGTTCCGACTACGGTAAAAATCTTAAGACTTAAGCTTCCATCTCATGGACTAAGTGTCGCAAATCTCTCTAAATCATCCATAAATCATACTTGACCACACACGCGGGTCATAATACATATTTCGAGGCTGCTCGAGACCTTAAGTCACTGAACGGGGCATAAATTCCTAAAACGACAAGCCGGGTTATTACCGTTATATATGCGTATATTATATGTATATGGGATATGGAAAAACGTTACGGCATTAGATACGCACTACCACCTGATCAGCTGGTATACGTTGATGATTTGACCACAGTGGTTGAGATGATATGATGGGATGCACTCAGTGGCTTAATGATGTTATGTGCGTATATACCTATGTATGGTACGAAATTGTTACACATATACATGACATTATAAAAATGAAATGATTCACAGAGCTTTTCAGACTTACATGTTGAGTCTTTTACTCCATATTTCTCTATGTCTTTTATTTAGTGATTTTCATTCCTTACATACTCGGTACATTATTTGTACTGACATCCCATTTTCTTGGGGACACTGTGTTTCATGCCCGTAGTTCCCGATAGATAGGTTGAGAGTCCTCCAAGTAGGCTATCTGCTCAGCGGAAGGTGTTGGTGCACTCCATTTTCTCCAAAGTTGCTTATTTGGTCAGTATGATTTAGACATATATTGATTAGTTTGGCGGGCCCCTGTCCCCACCTATATGGTATTTATCTACTCTTAGAGGCTTGTAGACATATGTCATGTACGTGAAAGATTGTATGGCCTTGTCGGCCTAAGTTTAGTGTATGAGTGATCATTTTGGTCTTATAGGCCCATATGCCATATGTATAAGTTTGTATTACATGTTGGGTCATCCAATGTTGAGTATTTCCTCCTGTTTTATTCTACTTATCTCACGACAGCCTCTCTGGCTTATTTACCTATAATATTATGATACGAAAGGATACATTACATTGGTACTAAGTTGAGTAAGGTACCGGGTACCCGTCGTGACCCATCGATTTGGGTCATGACAGTTGCGTCAATGACAATAGCCTCGTCAAGCCGAACTGTTGTACCATCGACCGAACAATTATAGAAATGTTATGGAGCCAACTTCAAAGGATGACATCAAAGGGTGTTCTTTTGGATTACCACACTTGGTATGCTATGTTCACTAGTGAAGACCCTCCATTTCCTGCCTCCGACATGCCACACAATGAAAAGTTTATGATTGTTAAGGCGTGAAAATAGACACACTTTCTTTGCAAAGGCTGCGTCCTAAGTGCTTTGGAGGATTACTTGTACAATGTCTATAGTGCCATGAATACTTCGAAAGAGTTGTGAGATGCACTTGAGAAGAAGTACAAGACTGAAGATGCGTGCTTGAAAATATTTGTAGTTTCTAAGTTTCTAGACTATAAAATGATAGACAACAAAACTGTTGGAACCCAAGTTCAAGAGCTTCAACATATTTTTCACGACCTTATTGCTGAAGGTATGGTAGTGAATGAAGCATTTAAAGTGACTGCAATGATTGAAAAGTTGCCTCCTTTGTGGAGAGATTTCAAAAACTATCTAAAGCACAAGCGCAAAGAAATGAAGTTGGAAGATCTTATGATTCGTCTCAAGATTGAGGAAGATAAAAAATCAGTCAAGAAGAAATCTCGTAGAAATTCAACGATTATGGGAGCTAATATCGTTGAGGAGACTGCTCCAAAAAGTAAGAAGAGGAAGAGGTCTTCTTGACCGACTAAGGAGTAGAACAAGAAGAAATTCAAGGGAAACTGCTACAATTATGGAAAAGCCGGTCACAAAGCCCCTGATTGTCATCTCCTGAAAAAGGACAAGAAAAAAGGACAGGCCAACATAGTGGAGAAAAATGATGACATTGATGATATGTGTGCAATGCATTCGGAATGCAACTTAGTTAGAAATTCGAATGAGTTGTGGATTGACTCTGGAGCCACTCAACATATTTGTGCTGTCAAACAAGCATTTGTGACTTACTCTACTGCTGGTCCCGAAGAAGAGTTTTCCATAGGAAATACTGCAACAACCAAGATTGAGGGTTATGGGAAGATAATCCTGAAGATGACTTCCGGGAAGGTGTTAATGCTCAACAACATTCTTCATGTTCATACTATTAGGAAAAATTCAGTTTTAACTTTTTTAGTTGCTAAGAATGGATTCAAATGTATATTTGTATCTGACAAAGTTGTTGTAAGCAAGAATGAAATGTATGTTGGAAAGGACTACCTCACAGAGAGCCTTTTCAGACTCAATGTAATGGTTGTTGACAGTATTAATAAAATTTCAGCTTCTTATTTATTGGAGTCAAATGATTCATGTCATATTCGTTTAGGACATGTCAATTACAAAACTTTGCGGAAGTTAAGTAATTTAGAATTATTGCCTAAATTCGAGTGTAATAAATCAAAATATCAAATATGTATTGAATGTAAATTTGTAAAACGTCCTTATAAGTCTGTTGAAAGGGATTCAAATCCTTTAGACTTAATTCATACTGACATTTGTGATATGAAGTCAACACCATCTCAAGGTGGGAAAAAGTATTTTATAACTTTTATTGACGATTGTACTCGATATTGTTATGTTTAATTTCTTAATAGTAAGGATGAATCAATTGAAGTATTTAAGCAATACAAGAATGAAGTGATGAATCAACTTAATAAAAATATTAAAATAATTAGAAGTGATAGGAGTGGAGAATACGAATCTCCATTTGTAGAAATATATTCGGAATATGGAATTATCCATCAAACTACTTCTCCCTACACACCTCAATCCAATGGAATTGCGGAAAGGAAAAATCTAACATTAAAGGAAATGATGAATGCCTTATTAATAAGTTCCAGCTTACCGTAGAATTTTTGGGGGAAAGCTATCCTTACAGCTAACCGAATAATCAACAGAGTATTCCACATCAAAACCTAATCTATTCCATATGAAAAATGAAAAGAAAGAAAACCCAACTTGAAATATTTTAAAGTGTGAGGGTGTTTAGCAAAGGTACAAGTACCTTTACCCAAAAGGATAAAGATCAGACCAAAAACTGTGGATTTTTATCTTTCTGCGACACTCTTCCGACTTGATGCCGCTTCGCCAACAAAGCTGCCTATAATGCCAACGCCTGTCCTTGAAGGTTTTCAGTGCCAGTAAGGAAAATGACCTTCACGTTTACGTCGCCCTTTAGAGAAATATTTTTATTGGTTATGTTACAAATAGTGAAGCATGTCGGTTTTTGGTTCATAAATATGATAATCCCGAAATTCATGTTAATACGGTAATTGAATCAGATAATGTTGAATTCTTTAAAAGCATATATCCATATAAAGCTGAATGTGAGTCATTAAGTGAAAGATCTAAACGACCATGGTAAGAGCCAAAGGAAAATACTCCAAGTGAAGAGGATCCAAGGCGTAGCAAATGTCAAAGAATATCTACTTCCTTTGGACCAGATTTTGTGACATTCTTGCTTGAAAATGAGCCTCAACATTTCAAAGCAGCTATGTCATCTTCTGATTCAACATTTTGGAAAGAGACAGTCAATAGTGAGATTCAATCAATTTTGGATAACCATACACTAGAATTGGTTGATCTTCCTCCAGGAAATAAGACTTTAGGTTCGAAATGTATCTTTAAACGGAAAATGAAAGCTGATGGTACTATTGACAAATATAAGGCAAGACTTATTGTCAAAGGTTATAGACAAAATTAAGGCCTTGATTACTTTGACACTTACTCGCCAATAACGAAGATAACATCTATTAGGGTGTTAGTGGAATTGACGGTTGTGTATGGTCTTGAAATCCATCAAATGGATCTTAAAATAGCTTTCTTAAATGGAGAATTGGAGGAAGAGATTTACATGGAACAACCTGAGGGTTTTGTGATTCCGAGTAATGAAAAGAAAGTGTGCAAACTTGCTAAGTCGCTTTATGGACTTAAACAAGCACCCAAACAATGACATGCCAAATTTGACCAAACAATGTTGGCAAGTGGGTTTAAAATAAACCAGTGTGACAAATGTGTTTACATTAAAAACACTCCAGGTCATGAAATCGTTATTTGTTTATATGTTGATGACATGTTGATAATGAACAAAGATATGACAATCATAAATGCTACTAAGCGCATGCTGGCTAGAAAATTCGACATGAAAGACTTAGGAGTTGTTGATATGATCTTAGGAATGAAAATTCACAAGACTTCACAATGTCTAGCATTATCACAGTCTCATTATACTGAAAAGTACTTGACAAGTTCAAGTATTTGGATTTCAAGATTGCCAAGACTCCAATTGACGTGAGTTATGCACTTCAAAAGAATGAAGGTGAAAGTGACTCACAACTAGACTATGCAAGAGTATTGGAAAGTTTGATGTATATCATGAATTGTACGCGACCAGATATAGCATGTGCTNGAAAAGGTACTTGACAAGTTCAAGTATTTGGATTTCAAAATTGCCAAGACTCCAATTGACGTGAGTTATGCACTTCAAAAGAATGAAGGTGAAAGTGACTCACAACTAGACTATGCAAGAGTATTGGAAAGTTTGATGTATATCATGAATTGTACGCGACCAGATATAGCATGTGCTATTAGCAAACCGAGTCGGTTTACAAGTAATCCCAATAAAATACATTGGATGGCAATGAAACGAGTTTTGGGCTATCTGAAACATACCCCAAGACTATGCTCTGCATTATAACAAATATCCCTCCGTGATTGAAGGATATATTGATGCAAATTCGATCACCGGATCATCTGAAGTTAAATCCATGAGTGGATATGTTTTCACAATTGGGGGTGGATAAGTGTCTTGGAAATCATCCAAACAAACGTGCATCGCCCGTTTTACATTGAAATCTGAATTCGTAACTTTAGAAAAGGCTGGTGAAGAAGTTGAACAGCTCCGGAATATCTTGGAAGATATTCCATTTTGGTCCAAACCTTTGGCACCTATATGCATACATTGTGATAGTCAAGCAGCAATAGGCAGACATGGAGTGTTATGTATAGCGGAAAATCTTGTCATATACGATGAAGACACAATACCGTTAGACAACTACTCTTTAGTGATGTTATCACGATTGACTACGGAAAGTCAAGAGATAATGTGTCGGATCCATTTACAAAAGGCATATCTAGAGAGGCATTTGAAAGATCATTGAAGGGAATGGGATTAAGGCCTAGGACAAGTCATCATGGCAGTAACTCTACCTAGCAGACTGGAGATACCAAGATCTAGGTTCAAAGAGATCAAACAAAGTTATGAATGATAGTTCAACATTGTCAAATAACTCAACTCATTCTCGTGATGAAGAAAATGTTCAGAAATCAAGGTAAAGCATTAAGGCTTTTTGATGAGTCAATAAAGCTTAAAGATATTTAATGATTTGCTAAGTCTGGCAGGATATGACCAGATAATGTGTCTATAGGATTACACATTTAAAAATTACCTATATGAGTGTGAAGTGTAAATCGCTTCAAGGGGAATGAAAGTAAAGGTCCATTCTCTAAGCACTCATGAAACCAGGCGATGTTCATGGTTGAAACGAACACAACTGTGAGAACCATAGATGGTTAAGGGTTGATTGTGTGACTTATGTTGTCTAGGTATACAACAAAGCTCGACGGTTCAAAGATATCAAATCTACCGATTGACCGAGTATATCTGATATAAGTTCACTATGAAAAGTTCAAAGGAAAACCTACTTATCCAGATGCAATTAATCTGTGCATATAAATCACACACTCGTCCGTATATTCATTTATCTTATAGCCATTCTCCATTCATGTGGGGGATTGTTGGGATTTAAGTTTAGTAAATGGGAAATGGAGGGAAGAAAGTGAAGGCAAATATGAGCTCCCTTTTGCTTTAGAAAGAGCAAGTGTCCCTCATTGGTGGTGGAAAGAAAAGAAAATGTGCTTATATTGACAAAGTAATTCCCTTGGTGTTAAATAAGTTGGAAAGAAAGTAAGCCTCGCGTCGTTGTAGTCGTCGCTCGCTCGACTCTAACTCTGGCTCCGGCTTCGGATTCGGATTCAGATTCGGATTCAGATTCGAATTCGGATTCGGTCAAAGATCGACTGATTAATCCTTTTGGATAAAATTTCTTTTAATTATTTAGTTAATTAATTTAATTACTTAATAAAAATTCAATCCATAATAACCCAGGACCCGCGACGCGTCCCAGCCCGTTTCTTTCCTGGATTATTTTAAATCATTTTCCTAGAATATTTCAAACGGAAAACATTCCCACCTGTTCCAACAGCCATGGCTGTTTCTTAAAAGTTGCAAACTTTTCAGAAAATAGTGCCTGAAAATGGCTATAAATATGCCTTAATCCCAGAATCATTCCTTACAATTGTTTTTGATCTTCTTATTTTTCTTCTCCTTCTTCTTCTTCTTCTTCTTCTTTTCTTCTTCTTCTTCACAAAAGTTTCTAGTGTGTTTTGCTACTTTCAAGTGGTTCGTTGTTTCACTGGCGTTTTTGGTACCGATACTCTGGTGAGTTAAATCGTTCTATCCTGGGAGGATAATATTCCAACACCTCGGGTACTTGAGGGGAATAATTTTCTTAAGGACACACTGTGCATTTAGTGGGCTCGATTTTATTCCGATATATATTTTTAGATTCTGCTTCTGATTATATACATTTCTTCTATATTACTATTTTTTCTGTTTGTGTTTTTTTTTCTTGTTACAGAAATATTACTGTTTCTTTATATTTACCATTACATTTTGACTAACATTATATGGCTACTATTCCAAAAGCAATTGGCAAGAGGCATGTCACGTTGCTAGATATGACTATAATCTACAGCAATTACCAAAGTGTTTGTTAGTCGAGAAAGAGGCAAATACGAAAGTAAAGATTATACAACATACCAAATTTTAATATGGAAACCTCTTCAATCAAAGATAAAAATTACGAGATCACAAAAGTTTAAATAAAATTTACTATTATAATAAGTGGGTTACAAAAGTTTTTCAAATTGGCTAAATAACGAGTGTCAAATACGAAGTAACTATAGTAACAAGAACAACAACAAATCAATTGAAGAAATAAAATTATATACCCAAAAATGGAGTTGCTTTTCAGGACTCAAAATCGGATGTTACAACCTCCAAATCTGATCCCCGCCATTCAAATTAAAGACCAAGATGTAAGGAGCACTTAGTTAAAATTTCAGCCCGGTCAAACAGTAAACTGATCAGAAACGTAATTTGAATCTGGTTGGTCGGAATAAAATCAACAACAACAACAACAACAACCCAGTATAATCCCACTAGTGGGGTCTGGGGAGGGTAGTGTGTACGCAGACCTTACCCCTACCCTGGGGTAGAGAGGCTGTTTCCAAATGACCCTCGGCATCCTTCCCTCCAAGAACTCCCCACCTTGCTCTTGGGGTGACTCGAACTCACAACCTCTTGGTCGGAATAAAATCTGTAGCAAAAAAAACTTTTTTTTTCTTCTCTCTTCTATCTTTCTCTTGATGGATGCTCTCTAAAAAATCATTCTAATGTGTCAAAGTCTTTCAAAGACTAATACTAATAAGCATAAAATTATTTTCCAAAGTTGCTCTATCCATAAATAATGAGTTGTGTTTTCTCTTAAAGCCAAAACCAACTCCAAATAGGAAGAAAATCGAGTCTAAATCCAAATAAGAATGAAAACCAAAACATAATGGGGAATTGACACCGTATAACAATGCATTAATATAATTGGCATTTTCTTGCCTTAAATTTAGTTTGGCAGTAGAAACCCAAAAACTTTGGCATTGTATAGCGAAATTTAAAAAAAAACTACTTCCTATTTATTTTCTCTTAATAACCACCCATCCCACTCCCCTTCTCTCTATAACATACGTATCTTCTTCTTTTCCCTCTCACCTTTTCTCCTTATATTTCTTCTTCTATCTCTCCTCTTTCTCTCTCATGGTTTAGTGAAAATTATTATAAATTATGCAAAAATATTAGTGGGATAAAAAGATAAGATTGATCGCACATTAGAGAAAATCAGAAGCAAAAACTAAGAGAAAAGTAGGAAAAAAAATAGAGTTCAATTTTATTTCTCTTCTCTCTTTTTTGTTTGTTGGATTGAACGAGTGGGTGTGATTAAAATTGGTTAAAAATACCTAGACGAGTCTATAGAAAAATATTGAGCAATATTAGAAGTGATTTGAACTGGTTTCAAGTAAAAAGACCAGACCTAAAAATCCAACTGTGACGTATGTATATCCCGTTGTATATCGTGTACATCAGTGTATATCAAGCAGATATGTTTATGAACATATGTGTATATCACTCAGATATATTTATGAACATACGTGTATATCACGCAGATATGTTTATGAACATATGTGTATATCACACAGATATGTTTATGAATATATGTGTATATCACTTTGTGTATCGTTTATGGACGTTGTGTATATCACATTGTATATCGTATATATTGCACAAAGTTTTATGGATATACACAGATACACATGATATATATGAGATATCACTTATGCACATGAAGATATACACGGGATACAATGGGGAAGGGGGGGGGGGTACACATGTGGAATCATCTTAAAACTAGAGTTTTCAATCTAAAAAATATAATACAAAGAAGAAAAATGAAATTTTAGTACACTTTTTGATGTACATATTATTATTATGTTATACAATATAATATACAAATAATATAATTATNTACAAGGGGAAGGGGGGGGGGGGTACACATGTGGAATCATCTTAAAACTAGAGTTTTCAATCTAAAAAATATAATACAAAGAAGAAAAATGAAATTTTAGTACACTTTTTGATGTACATATTATTATTATGTTATACAATATAATATACAAATAATATAATTATTACTATGTTATATATATTTGGATACTTGAAAAGTTGAATTGAAGGTTTGGAAGGTTGAGATCTGGTCCGAATTTTGATTCCGAGAGTTGGAAGAGCTCTGTATGTTATTTGGGACTTTCATGCAAAATTTGACGTCATTCCGGGTTGATTTGATATGATTCAGCGCGAGTTGTGGAAGTTAAAAGTTCATAAGTTCATTAAGTTCGATTTGAGGTAGGATTCATAGTTTTGATTTTGTTTGACGTGATTTGACGCCTCGATAAGGTCCACATTATGTGATAGAACTTGTTGGTATGTTTGGACGGGGTCCCAGGAGCCCCAGTATATGTTTCAGATGAGTTTCAGATGGTTTTGATGCTTTTGATTAGGTGTGCTTCTGGTGTGTCGCACTTGCGCATTTTGGAGCACAGGTGCGGGGTCGCTTCTGCGTTCTGTGTGTAGCTTCTGCGATGTTGGAGCCTGGCAGGATGTTTGGCTTTTGTGATTTGAGGAATTGCAGATGCGATCGTCGCATTTGCATGTATTGTGTCGCAGGTGTGAGGAAGGCCGCTTCTACGGTTTGTTGTGCGCTTCTACGCTGTCGCAGGTGCGACTGCTTTCCAAAGATGTGGATCCTCGCCTGGTAAGCTATTTTTGCAGATGCGATCCACCGCTGGCAAATGCGGGCTTGTATGTGCGCTTCTTGGTCCGCAAATGTTGAGGGTTTGATCATTTTTATCATATCTTTAGTTGTAGACCTCGGATTTGAGCGATATTTGAGGTGTTCTTTACCTGTTGGTTTGTGGTAAGTGTTCTTTACCAGGATTTGATTTTATTTCATGATTCCATATTTATTTTTATCATTAAATCGATGAGTTGAATTGGAGAAAATGAGAATTTTTGTAAATATTTTCAAAAATGTAAAATGATGATTTGAAGGCCAATTTGATATCGGAATTGAATAATTTTAGTGTGGTTGGACTCATATCAGAATGGATTTTTTGATTTTTTTGAATTTTGTCGAGTTCCGAGATGCGGGCTAGGGGTTGACTTTTTGAGTTGGCTTTTTAGTTTTTATTAAAGATCGAAGCTTTATTATCCGAAATTATTTCAAAAGATTTTTATTTATGATATTAAGTTATTTTGGATAGATTGAGCCGTCCGGAGATTTGTTTCACACAAAGAGATCATTTTAGAGTATTAATTTGGCTTCTTTGAAATAAGTAACTTGTCTAATTTGTGTGGGGGAAACTACCCTTAGGATTGGGTTGATTGTGCTATTTGTGTTATTTGAAGGCCGTGTACGCAAGGTGACAGGTGGGTACACGTCCTTAATTATAACTTCTTATTAAGTTCTTATAGAAATAATAATTATTTATTTTAAATGTGAGTGCATAAATATATATTAATATTTAAAAATAATATTTATGTATTAAGATATATGAGGTATGAGATGGAGAATTAATAAGTAAATAGAGGACCAAGTTTATATTATACTAGGTAATTTACCCACGCTTCGCGCAGCCATAAACTGCCTCATTAAGTTTACAAATGATCCTTTGCTAATATTTAAAAATAAAAAATAACGAAAAGATAGATTCTTCTAAAAACTAAACATATTAAGAGCATTAAAAAAAATGGGAAGATTTAGCATTATCACATATCTGAAGAACCTCTAACGAATGATAACAAAAGTCTTCCCTTTTATTATTTTATCTTCTACTTATTTTTCAATAGTAACATTTGTTCCTTGATACAATTGGCTTCTCAATATTGAATGATCTTTCACAAAATAATCAACCATCCCTTTCTCTATTTTTATGTTCACAAAAAGCATATAATGTTTAGTTTCACGACGTGCACTATACTTGTTGGCAAGAGCTTCATGATATGAAGGTTTCCTAAAATCATCACTGTTTAAGACTCCATGTGAGTTCAAAGAAGTTGGACCTGTTAATACATAACATAAAAGAATGTTATGTTCACGGTGTTCTTCCAATAATCTTCACGGAATCTTAATATTAATTCTCTGGGTAATGAAGATACGCAAGGAAAAAAGAGAAGCGAATAAGAAAAATACAAAGGCAGATTACAAAGAAAAAGTAGATAAGTAGTTTGTATACACTAAACAATCATAATGTATTCTCCGAAAATCTTTTTCAAAACCTCATCAACAGATTCAACAAAGAAACTACACCTGAACAATTAAAATACTAAAGAAAGCTAAATATAGAATGAAAATAAAAAATAAAAGAGAGGATGACAAATAAATAATGTAGTTAAAATTGGTAATCTCAAGTGAATGTAAGGAACAATCTTAATATCAAGCCCACCAAAAAATCTTAAACATTTTGTACCCTATATCGAGTTCCCCCGTATGCGACGAAGACAAGATAATAGTTTTTTCTACAATTTACAATCAAAATCACCTCATACAATAGTATCCATCAATCTAGATAGAAAAAAAAAATCAAGCGCTCATTCTTTTTTATCATTCCGGATTCAACAAAATATGCTTCCTCTATTGCCATATAACTGTCCAATTTGTACTGTTACAATAGTGTATCAGTTTGTTGAAGACCGTGCCCTCATTAAGTCGTTGTTGTATATTGAAGTAGTAGAAGTATCTCATTGTTAAATTTTGTGTCATAAAAGTTTTGTTGATTACATATCTGCCAAAAGAATTCCAAGTCTATATCCGTCTTTACTATACTAGTAAATTAATGGGTAATCAAAGACATGAAACTTGGGAGTAAATATGTGATTCTTTGAAGTCCTTTTTAGTCAGATTCGCCTCTAATTCGAAACACACTCTGAAATTTATAGTTGAATGTTTCTCTCAAACGCTAAGAAGGGAGGAGCAAAACACCTCAGATGCTCTTCTTTCGACTACAGCTTGTAGACATAGAATTATTGTTGCTTTTTAGAATGCGAACTAATTGGGGTTCTATCAGTATGCCCGAAGAAGAATTCCTGAGACAAGATTGTGACAAATGTGAGCACATGTACATTCATACAAAACGACTAAAGAATTGAAACGGCAAGAAAAGTTGATAAAGGAATATATATCAAGTATTCCTTGTCCTTAATTATATTAACTGTGGCATGGAACTCGACATACTGCATGTCTGTTAGCGTGCACTCGATCATTCCCATGCAGTTTTCCCCAAGTGACTATTTAACAATAGCAAGAAACTTAGATTTATTCTAAACTCATTCAAGCACATTCGTATTGTCTGTCATACTGATATAATCATGCGTATCAAAAAATTGATATCAAGGCAAATAAAGAACCCAAAGTAACATAGTTTATATCCAATTGTTGGAATAACAACTATATAAAAACTTGTTCAATATAACTGATGTTACTTCCGCCAGTAAACTTCTTTCCATCCAAGTCAGTAATGCGATAAAGTACATATAAAGGAGAATTCGAATGGCAACAATCAATTAAAAGTGTTACTTATTAAAATTCTCCTACACTAAAACGTTTAATGAATTGAGCACACATTAGATGCAAGCTTTCTTAATTGCAACGATTAAAGTATAATACCGAAGACATATTTCTTGGTAATACATTAATTCTAGTATTCAATTAATCATATTTAAAATTACAAAAATGAAAATAAAAAATTACAAAAATAAAGAAATACATTGCGACACTAATCGCTATTACTTACTTAATTCCTTCGTAGCATTGCAATTCAAGGCTATCATTAATATAATAGGTCAAAATTAGCAGTAACAAAAGTGAAGGATGCTGGCTACTTCAATTTTCATGCTGGCTACTTTTATATTTTAGCAGCATTACAAGAATTCAAACCCTAAAATGAGGAATTTTGTAGCATAATTGAGAAAAAACCTTAGAGTTTGGACCCTATTTTTGCATATATCAAAAGAAAACGAACCCAACAGAAACAAGGAAAAACTTAACTCCATAGAAAAAAGGCAGGAAATCAACATAAATATGAACTTGCTGGTTAAAAGGAATAATAACACTTTCATGGCAGGGCTTGTAAACGTGATATTCGTACTCTTTTGCTTCATCGACCGAGTCTCCGCTGCGACACTTTATCTCTGGCCAAAAAGTGATTGTGCAATAGTTCGGAGAGGAGATCAGAGTACTCTCCACTACTAAATATCTGCTAAATACCGATCAACTATTTCCGACCAACATTGGTCAGTCAAAAAAAGCGACCAAAACCGTCCAGGTTGGACGGAAACTGGGAAAAAAAAACATTTATATTTTTTTAAAACTAAATACCGACCAACGTTGGTCGGTAAATTGATCAACGAATTGACCCAGCTGGTCAGACAAGAAAATTTTGGATTACCGACCAACGTTGGTCGGTAATCTCGATCCAATTTTTTTAATTTTAATAATTATTTTATTATTTAAAATATTTTATAATATTTAAGAATTTATATTTAAAATACCGACCAACGTTGGTCGGTTAATGTAGGGGAAGCATTTACCGACCAACTTTGGTCGGTAATTGTTATTTTCTGCAAAATAACCGACCAAAGTTGGTCGGTTATTACGTCAACATTGATCAAACTTTCGAATTACTTTTATATTTACTATCTAAATAATATAAATGTAATTCGTTAACACTTTTGTAATACAAATAATGAATATACTAACATATACTATATATAACATGCTATTTGTAAATTGATTCATCGACTTATAACTTACTTAGATGCATCGATGAATATTAAAAACAAAACGTTTGACCTATATCGACTAATAGTAAAAACAAAACGTCTCGACTTATATCGATTAAT
>AWOL01S0004093.1:68114-122618 GCA_000715115.1 Nicotiana otophora | reverse complement strand
TTATAAACCTAAGTTGCGACAACTTTTATCGACTTTTGTTTCATAAGTCGCTTGACTTCAAAACTTATGATACGGATATTATATGATTCAAATACATTAAAACAAGACCTCTTGGGACAGTTAATCACCTCTAGTGTTACCCGAAAATACGGGTTACAACATCCTTGATTCGTTTAACTTCTAATACTTGTTAACCACTCTTATACACCCTTGTATCATTTAAGACCAAAAGGATTAACTTCTTATCATCTCAAAGATAATCTCTTCTTGGATTTACGTCGACTAACTTACGGCATGATCTAAGGTACGCGAATTTCGGTTGTAACAGGGCATAACTGAGATAGGTGTGGCCAATTGTACATATCTTTGTTACTGTTGAAGGTAACTCATGATGCTTATATTTCTGTGTCTAAATTGTAAATACTGATAATCTTCATTAATATGGTACCTCATACCCTCTTTCACCTTGTCTTTGTTACTTGTTGAAACTTATACTTTTACCTTCAGACACTCCCATGGTCTGCTATTCGCGAGGCGCGTTAGATATTCCCATCCTAAGGTCTTAAGCAGGAAATTTGCACATCGGGTATGCGCGATCTGGTAGGGCATCAAACTAGGCAATGTTATCAAGAACTCTCTCTCTACTAGTGCCCTTACTTTCTATTGTATTAGCCCTCTGGCTAGCATAATCTTTATAACTGCAAATACCTTTTTATTATTAGCAAACATAAGTTTTGGCCCAAAGTCTTATGATTCAACTCTATAGCACGATTTAGATTTGAAAGAAGGGTAACATATTACTAAATGTCTTGTAGCTTCCTGTTTATATAATGTGGTGTACAACATATCTATAAACAAGGCTCCCCAAGTTTAGGGCATGACAGTGGGGCTAGGAGAGAGAGGATAGGGAGGCTAAGAGGCCTCGTGGACCGGGAGGTTCTACTGATCCCTATTTTGGAGGCAAAGTACGTCATGATAGAGGTTTTGTGGGCCAGCCAGTTCAGTTTGCACTTCAGGCTTCAGGTGGTATTTTAGACATCCATGGGTCCCAAAGTACCCATACCGGATAGCTCCCACAGACACGTCAGTGGAGAGGTTGCTTTCAGTGCGGGGATACCAGCCACATGGTGAGAGATTGTCTCAGACACTAGTCAGATGTGTCACAGCAGGGTATTCAGGCTATGAGTTCTGCCCCAGTTATTGATATACCTGCACCGCTAGCTAGAGGTGGAGGTTAGACAGGTAGAGGTCTCCCTAGAGAGGCAGGTCAAGCCCATTGTTATGCTCTTCCTGGTTGGGCGGAGGCCGATACACCAGATGATGTCCTTACAAGTATGATTTCAATTGATTATAGAGATGCATTTGTGTTACTTCGATCCGGTCTCATTTATTGGTAAGATTCATCCTACCTTACTTCAAATGTGGTTATGTTTTGTGATTCTTGTACTTTGTTCCTGTGTTCACGTCAGTTGGGGAATTTTATTGTGATAGGTCATGTATATCGTTATGGTTGGGTTGCTATTGTAGGTCATGAGATTGGGGTGAACTTTCTGTTAGTTAATACCATAGGTTCTGATGTGATTTCTGGATTGTTTGGTCCGACTTGTGATTTGGGTGTTCTACAGGTATGGGAAGTGCGTTATGTGTTGTGATTTTGTTTCGCGAAATTGAGTTAGTGGAAGGTTTCGGTTAGTGTGATGTATTTTCTACTTGTGATTTAGAGCTGAGGATGGGATCCTCGCATTTTCTTGTGGTTTGATATGTTTCAACCGGGCTACATGTCGTGGTGGAGCTATATTAGGATGAGATCCTTGTGATTAATTCATATGTTTTGATTCTCCCTTATAGAATGGATTCGTAGTATGGTACTTATAGGGAGTTGTGCCTTTCGTACTTGTTTGATAGTTCTCTCATGTGTTTCTCTTTCCATATTCAGTCATATTCGAGTTGTTCTTGTTGGGTTTGGATTGCGATGTATGTGCCAGGGTGGCGTTCGACGTGGCTTATTGATCGGATGAGTAGTTATGTGTTTTGCGTGTTTCTTGCATTATTTTAAGCGTTGTGAAGATCTGGAACAAGGTTCTAGTTGATATGAGTCCATTTGCCGTAATCGGGCTTGGTAATGGCCAACTATTGTGGTCAAAGTTGATGTTATGGGCATATGGATGATGTGTTATGTCGTGTGGTTATACCTTGTGGGTGTATGCATGAGCTGTTGTAGCTAGTTGAGAATTTTACAGTGTGTTTCTGTGATAATAGAGCACTAGGTAAATGTGAAAATTTGATTCTAAGGCTTATCGAAATGAGTGGAAGGAATAATCTTCGGTTGGGATGATGTTGTCGGGCTTATATGGATTGTGGTGACGTAGGATCACCCGTGAGTATGTGCATGATGAGTTTATACAGTGATTTGATGGCTTGGCAAAGACTCTTGGCACATTCGAGGACGAACGCTTGTTTTAGAGGGGGAGAATATAACGACCCGACCGGTCGTTTTGAGCTTTAAGATTTCGTTTAGTTGTTCGAGGTCATGAGTGGCTTCATATTATGTATTATGACTTGCGTTCATGGTCGGATTTAATTTTCGGATGTTTCGAGATGTATTTGGATGGGTGATTCTTACTTTAGAGGTTTAAGTTGAAAATGTTGACTAAGGTTTGACTTTTATGAAAACGATCTCGGAGTGATGATTTGATGGCTCCGATAGGTTCGTATCGTTATTTTGGACTTGGGTGTGTGCTCGGAATCAAATTCAGAGGTCTGTAGGTTGATTTGTGTCGTTTTGCCGAAAATTGAGAATTTAAAGACTTAGAATTTTGATAAGTTTGACCGTAGGTTGACTTCATAGCTATCGTATTTGGAATTTTGTTTCGGGGTTTGGAATATGTCTAGGAATCACGCAGTTGTGTTTTTAGAGGTTCTTGAGTTTCATATTGATTTCATATGTTTTGGACATTCGATTCATGGTTTCGGATATTATTTTGATGATTTAATCGCGCGAGCGAGTTCGTGTTATGCTTATAGACTTGTGTTGATATTTGGTTTGGAGCCTCGAAGGCTCGGGTGAGTTTCAGACGCGTTTCACAGAGTTCATAGAAGGTTCAGATTTTTGTTGCTGCTCTAGTCTCGCATTTGCGAGAAATATGTCGCATTTGAGACTATCGCATTTGCGGGCTTCCTCTTTGCATTTACGAAGTGCACTGTGGCCTGAAGAAATCGAAATTGCGAACTCCCCATCACATTTGCGATACTGGCCTGGGCTGGGCATTGGTCGCATTTGCGATCATTTTGATCGCTTTTGCGATGGTCCTCAGTTCGTAATTGCGAACTATTCATCGCATTTGTGATGACAGTAGGGATGAGAGGGATTTCGCTTTGGCAAAAATTTTCTCGCATTTGCGTGCGAACCCCAGGACGCATTTGAGATACCTGCGATTGGACATAAAAGCCGAGGGACGAGATTTTAGTCTCATTTTCATATATTTGAACCCTAGACTCGGCAGAAGCCGATTTTAAAGAGGGATTTTCATCTACAATCATTGGGTAAGTGATTTGGATCAATTTTCAACTATAGTTTTAATATCAAAATTATGAGAATCAAGTGAAATTTTGAGAAACTTTGTCTATATTTTGAAAAATGAGAATTTGTGTTTTGAGAGACGATTTGGACTCGGATTGTGAAATAAAATATATATATGGACTCGTGGGGTTATGGGTTAACATGTGAGTTGTCCGTACAGTTATGAGGTATTAATGGTATTGGCACGTGAGTTGTCCGGGCAGTACGTCAGTTGTCCGTACGGTTGTGATTTGTAATGTGGGCACAAAATGTCAAGTGATTGGAGTTCATAATTTTGAATCCGTGATTTGTGATTATGAGGTTTTGGTACCTCGAAAAAATTCTTGTATAAACCTTGTGTGAAAGCGGTTATTTTATTGGGTTGTTACTTGTTTTCCCTTACTTGGTTTCACCGGATTTTAACTGTATTCCACTTACTTTACGACGTTATTACCTGTTGCTCCTTGTTATTAAATTGTTGTTTCAAGTTCTTATTGCAAGTATTGTAACATTATTTTTACCATGTTTAGCTTTATATTGTTCCCTGTTAGTTTTATATTCATACTTGTACATGTTATTATGTCTAGTAGGTGTCTTGACTGTTTCTCGTCACTACTCCACCGATGTTAGTTTTGATACTTACCGAGTACCGTTGTGATGTACTCATGCTACGCTTGCTGCACAGTTTTGTGCAGATCCAGATATCTCGGGGCGTGTTGATCATTGATAGTTGATCGAGTATTGTTGTGGAGACTTCAAGGTACGTGTGTCGTCGCATTCGCAAGCCTCGGAGTCACCTTCTGAAATTTTACTTGTACTGTTTATTTCTATTCTTGAACAGTTGTACTTAGAGATTTTCTAGTGAATTAAATAGAGCTTATGACTTGTACTACCGGTTTTGGGATGTTGTATATCTACTTGGGATTGTTGGCTTTATATAGAAATTTCTGGTTCATGTTTAATAGTTGATTGGTTAAAATATGTTAGTTATTTCAGTAAGGATTAGACTTACCTAATTTTAGAGATTAGGTGTCATCACAGCCCATGAGGAGGAATTTTGGGTGGTGACAATATTTTCAATAATAGGACAGTGTTGGCATGAATTGTGATCAATTATCTTTCTATGATGGATATGATGGAGAAGATAAGCCGTGGGCAATCTATCTGGGATGAAAAGCCAAGTGAAGTATTTCAGTTTATTTAAGCAGTTAGTTTTCCAAAGCCAAGAAATACTGGTTCTTGTAGAAGCAGTAAATGTTAGGTGGGTCAGTTTGAATTGCATACGCAGATTTTTTAACAAGACATGTTCGTTCTTTCTTTACTAATATTTAGAAACAATCTTAACTACTTTAAAAAGTTCATTTATCTGATTTTTATTTCGGGGTTAAATACATTTTTATGTTGACTTGTACCTTTAACTAAATTGGTCAATTCACTTTGAAAAGGGAGTCTTGCGCAGCAAATTAGGACGAAGGGGGAAATAGTGATTGACATAGGAGTAAGCACTTTTTTTTAAAGATGTATTATTACTTTTAGTAAGCGACACAAACTATTTATATTTAATTGTCGAAAAAGTGTATAAAATTTGTATATAACATACCGAATATATATATATACAAAAATATATATATATTTTATATATTTTTTAGCAGCTATACAGTGTCATTTTCTTTGGGGGTATTATCACTTTTAGCCCGCGGCAGAAACTATTTACATTTGATAGCCGAAAAAGTATATAAATTTGTATAATTTTTGTATATAACTTCCCGAATGTATATATATACAAAACAATATACAAATTTTATATATTTTTCGACTATTATTTTTACAGCGGCTATACAATGTCATTTTTCTTTTTCTTTTTTTAATCCAGAGATTATAATAAAGGTACACCTCCCAAGATAACTGGAATTACGTTGATTTTCTCTCCTTATTGCTACTTTCTTTTATATTTTCTTATAACATCTACATCCTCTATCAATTTTATTGTTAACGTGTTAATTATTGATGTTCTCGAATTGTATTAAGAGAAGTTGAAACTAACGGAAATTTCTGAAATGTTATGTTAATATTATGGGGGAGGTTTGTGTAAGATATTTGCAACATTATGTCAAAAAATGAGTGAGGTTAGCGTAACAGTACTCTTTTCTGTTTAGGCCCGTCGAAAAAAATAGGAGCACATTTTTATTTTTAAAAAGTTCTTTAATTTTGACTTTATTACGAGTTTTAGAAGTACTTTTGTCAGGAGTTTTTTTTCATGTCTTTCTTATATTTCGCATACCTAACAACAACAACAACAACACCTATGTACTGTGAAATTAGAAAAGTATTATGAAGCTTTTGACTGACTTTCCATAAAAATTAAGAAAAAAAAAAGATAGAGGAATAGTCTTTTACTCCCTCTGTCCCAATAGCTTTTGACTGACTTTTCATTAAAAAAAAAAAAAAAGAGAACAGAGGATTGGTTTTTTCATTCCCTCTTTCTCAAGTGTCATACTTTTCTTTTAGTTTGTCTAAACAATATATCATATTTTCTGATTTAGAAATAATTCTATATTAAATTTTTCGTTTTTGCTTACGATTTACAATCACACAAATATTTAAGACTTGTTTTGGACCACAAAATATTTAACACAATTTACAATTTCTTTCTTAATCTCTGTGCCCCCAGGAGTAGATCATAGAAGCTGCAAAACTTCGAGGTTCAAATTGTCATTTTGCTTCCTAAATCTATATGCTAAAGCAAAAAAACTCAAAGAAGCAACCCAAAGCGCGTCCCTAACGGCGGGATTGATGACTAAGTAAACCCAAAATACAAATTGACTTAAATAAAGTAACTACATATACTTCTTATATTTTCCTAAATCCAAACACAGACCAATATAGAGGAGATATTGAAAAAACGTATATATACACAGATGTATAAATACATGAAGCTTCCCCCTGCCTTCACCGCACACAAACAGCAGTTTCTCCCCACTTCTCCCTCTCCCTCCAAACCCCCAAGACACGTTTTGGTTTAAATAGAAAGCCAATTTTTTTACAAACGTAGGAATGGAAGCTATAATTAATTAACGAGAGAAAAATGCGTGATTTAGTGTTGTTTGGTTGTAAAGTTGTATTGCAAGAGGGGTCTGCAGAGTTAGAGATAAAGAAAATGCAGAGAAGTGATTATGCTACTTATAGCAAGCTGGAAAAGGAGAAGAAGAATAAGAGGAAGAACAAAAGTGATCAACATGTGGGATCAAAGTCTGGTGAAGAAGTTATTAATCTCAAGTCAAAGAAGAAAAGGTATAGGTCTATTGAAAATATCTACTTGGAAACAAAGCCTATGAACATTTTCCCATAGGGACCAAAAACAAAGAGTATGAATAAATCTTGGAGAAATACTCTTATTCAGGGCGAGGTTGAATTGTCGTTTTAAAATTCAAAACTTATAAAGTTAAAATTTTGACTCTGCTTCTCCTATTATTACGGACTTGCAATATGCAAGCCATTATGTAGGAATTTTTGTGTAGGGTATTATCAAAACTGATAATGCTGGTAATAATATAGAGTATGCTGACTTTCCTTTTTTTTGGCCATTATTCTACTATATAGATGTTCGCCATATATAATAAGAAGCTATTGTATTATAGTGGCATCAGTTCGGTAAAGATTATAATTTCACCTCATCTAACTGATAATTAGGATTAGATTTCATTAATCATAGTGCTATTATACTTTCTTAAATCTTTTCATTCTTTATGTTTCTTGAAAAATGATTATCTTCAATTAATCGGTACAATTATCCGTAACTAAATAGGTTGTTTGAGATTTCCCGATATAGTAATGGGTATTCTTTACGTTCTTACAGACATTTCATTTTGTTTACTGGTAAAAGCGGTACAGTCGAATTTATTCGTGGTTTTTAGACAAGTGAATTAATTTGATCCAAAAAATAATGAAATAACCGATGAAATGTAAAATACTTAGCCTTAAAATGTAGATAGAATGACAGAGCTGATGAGTCCGGGAACATGGTTTCCGGGCACAACAATGATGAGATCAAAAGCGAGAGAATAAAATTATATTACAATGCTATATAGAATGTAGTGTAAGTTAGCCAGAAATTTCGTCCCTTACAATGATAATTGAACTCTCTATTTATAGCTATGTCTAGGGAATGAAGTCCTAGGATCATGCCCTTCTTTAATGTCAATTATGAGGGCCATTGGTGAAGATGTAACGTTAGACATAAATGCTAAATTCCTTGTAATGGACCATCATCCTTAATGCTGTAAAATATTCTGTATTAAATATTACCGGGCGCAAAGCATTTAATACTCCTTTTATGATCGTTATTCCTTCCGGTGACAAGCGGAATAGCTATGTTCGGTGGCCATCTCTATCTTGTGTTCCACGTATCCTTCCTTTAAGCGGCCACGTGTCATGTCGCATTTTTCCTATACAGATAGTCCCCCTGCTTTCCGGTGATATAATTTTATGTTACCGAAAAGTTGGTAGAAATACTCTTTTGGCGAAAATTACTATAATTCCTTTTGAAGGCCAGTGACGGTTGATTAGACGCTTGTCTCTCCGCATTTAATGCCTCGAGGTAATCTTAGCCAAGGATTTAGCCGCCAAAACTTTACTTATACGTATCAACTTCCTCCCTTGCATTTCAACTTCTTTCATCTTATTTCACCTACCGAGTCTTCATCTTCTTCAAACAAAAACCCTTTCTCTTTTTCGATTGCTTCCTCTTCAAAACGTACTGGTTCTTCGAAAGGCAAAAACAAAATCGACGACTTTGTCGCTTCAACCGTAGACTCCATCATACCAAAAAGACTAAATACCGTAAAGGATTTTGAGGAGAAACTCCCTTATGCTAACCCTCATACATGGGATGTTAGCAGGTACCCTTCTTCCATTCGTCCTTCCAGTATTCCCGCTGTGAAGGAAGATTGTCGTTGCCATGAATTGGATATCATCGCTCTCGATCTATCGGAGCGAGTGACCCTTCCATGATTGTAGAAATTTGCCTTCGCTACCAAGTGTTCTTAGCACAGGTAAGCCCTTTAGTATGGAGGACGGTTGCTTGCCTTCGCTGCCAGTGTCAAGAAACTGGGGAAGAGCTATCATTAGCTCATATGATGAACCTTTACTACCCCAAGATTTTTCAGGGATGTATGATAAACCTCTGGAAACGTGGCCACCATGCTCTGCTGACTAGCATGGACGATGAAAATGATCGTGGGTGGGCGGAACGGTTCGTTGTAACTGCCACCAATAATATTATTCTGTCAACCGTATCATCCTTTCCGAGCGCTTGGAATCGTACTCGTAAGATTTCTTTTTAATATATTTTCTCTTACTAAATATTCTTTCATGTCTGTATTGATCCTCCAACCTTCGTATGTTACAGCGACTCGATGGATCCCATCGGTGGTAGAAGGCTTGGGCAGGTGGGTTAAGAAGATCTCGGATATTACGACGCCCGAGACTCATTTATGGAAAGAACTGGCCCTTAAGTACAGGTGAAGGGCCAAAAATCACGGTAATTTGAACTTACCTCGCTTCCATCTTTCTATGCTTTGTATATCGATTGAACCCTTCTGACTAGTTTATGAAATTAGGTCTACCTGCGGGCTCTATTACTGTCCCCGAGGAGGACATTTTGACAGACTCTGCTGATGCGGCGAGGCTGCTTTAGGAGGCACTTACTCGAATAGGCATCTCCAGGGCTGCTTCGGGCGCAAACGTTTCTTCACGGAGTTCCCAGCCAAAGAACAAGCAACTAAAGAGAAGATGTTCCTCTGCGGCCGGGGGAAAGAATAAGCAGGCAAAGACTGCTTTCACCGAGCTATCTCCGGTGGCGATGATGCCTGGTCCTCCTTCCAGGCCGGTCATAGACAATGTGATGATTGATGATGATGAAGAAGCTAGTGATGAGGGAGCTTCTCTTCATAGAAGGCGACAATCCTTATCATCTCAATAGGATGCTCAACCTGTTGAGACAGTCATACCAACCGAGGATGATGTCTCGGCACTTTGGGGAGAATTTGATTTGGTAGATAATGCCAACTCTCGTTCTCGGGCCCTGATTATTGTGCACGGTACTACAAGGTAGAGTACCCGGTCCTTATCGTCTTCGGTTGGTGAGCACCCAACATCCAGTGCTGCTTTTGATGTAGCTGTTTCTCATTCTTCTATCCCATCAGCTTCATCACCACCTTCTCCAACACCAGCAACTGCTACATCACTTCCATCTTCATTCACTCTTCCACCAGCAACATCATCTCCATCGGCCACATCTGACCATGAAGAAGGTGTTCTCTTCCTCAGTCCGTAGTTCATGGGAGTTTGTGGAAAAATTATGCTGCCCCTTCTGAAGATCCTCAGAGGAGGAGGAATGTTACTCTTTCGGTCTCTATCGGGTGCAATCTTCTTTCCCAGCCGATGGAGCTTGCTAACTATGCGAAGCCTTTGGCTTCAGAGAAGGATTGGAAAAAGATTCAGACACTCTCGGGAGAGTGTTTGTCGAACGATGCTATGCATAATGCCATAGCGGTACGTTTCTTTTTTCCTCTGTTATCTCTCCTACTTTTGAATGTATTTTGAGTTTTACCTCTTCTTGTTTTGCAGGCCAACTTTCTTGCTTCTGAGGGCCTTCAAAGGTTGATTCGTGAGAAGGAAGGACTTACTTCTAAACGGGATCAGCTTTTGGTGGAACGAGACCAAACCATTCTGAGTCTCTCAGAACTGGAAACTAGAGCCACCAAGGCCGATGTTTTGGAAGCTCATTTGCAGCAAAGTGAGCAAGAAGTGATAACCCTCAGCCAAAAAGTTAGCCCACTGAGGGTTAGATTTGATGAAGCCAAGGCTAAATGGGTTGAGGTCCAGGAAGCCATTCGTGCTGCAACCGAGCGCGAGGCTGCCTCCGCTGAAAGGGTGATTCATTTGGAAGCAGCCTTGAACTCCAAAAGTGAAGAGCTTGTTGTTGTGGTGGCAAAACATGCCCAATAAGAAGAGAAGTATAGGAAACTATCGAGCATAGTAGGCTCTTTAGTTCAACTGTCAGTGAGCTCGACGTCAATCTCAAATCTGTTAGGTTCGCCCGGGAAAACCTTTCCGCCGAGGTTACTCAACTCAAAGAAGAACTCAAGCGCCGAGCGGCTTCCCTCATTGTTGAATAAACTTATTCCATGTATAGTATGAGGAGAAAAACCTTGGAAGAGGCCAAGACTGGTATCATTGACATTGATGCCGAAATTTCTAAGACTAGGGAAAATGTTGAGCCATCGGTGGAACCATCTACTACTCCCGGGGATGCGGATACTTCTCTTCCTCCTGATTCCGGAGACGCTGCAATTTAGCTTCTTTGTTTTTCTATTTTGTACCTTTATCATTTTGATGCGTCCTTGTAAATAAAAGCATATTTTTTGCTCAAGTATCGTTTGAGTCTTACTTTCATTTGAATGTTCATGCAAGTCTTTAACTTTCGTACTTGCTCAAGTATTCTGCGCATGTTGTTTTGTTCGCGCTTTATTTTGTGTAATATCGGATGCCTTTCCTTTGAAGCATTTTGGTGCTGAGTATTATCCCTTTTTCGTGAGAGTTTCCATGAGTATTTGCGGAAGTTTACTTTTTGCGTCTTTTTCGTATGCGGCTTCGGGTGTATTTTCCCCCGATGGCATTATAGATTTCGGGCATTGATTCTTCCGGAACCAACCCTTTAACGTGAAGGTTTTTATAAGAGAGGGCCCTCTTATGTTTACGGTGCTCTTGAAGAGGACGTCTCCTNACGCTCCAGGTTCTTCTGATTCTGGTTCCGAGTTTTCGGAAACTGAAGAAGGATCGGAAGGCGATGATGCCGAAGACCATGCTAGGGAAAATTGTGAGCCATCGGTGGAGCCATCTACTACTCCCGGGGATGCGGATACTTCTCTTCCTCCTGATTCCACAGACACTACAGTTTAGCTTTTTATTTCTTTATCAATTTTGCACCTTTATCATTTTGACGCGTTCTTGTAAATACAAACATATTTTTTTCTCAAGTATCGTTTGAGTCTTACTTTCGTTTGAATATTCATGTAAGTCTTTAAATTTCGTACTTGTTCACGTATTCTGTGCATGTTGTTCTGTTCGCGCTTTATTATGTGTAATCTCAGATGCTTTTTCTTTGAAGCATTTTGGTTCCGAGTATTATCCTTTTTTCGTGAGGGTTTTCATGAGTATTTGCGCAAATTTACTTTTTGCATCTTTTTCGTATGCAGCTTGGGGTGTATTTTTCCCCGATGGCATTCCAGATTTCGGGCATCGATTCTTCCGAAACCAACCCTTTAACGTGAGCGTTTTTATAAGAGAAGGCCCTATTATGTTTACGGTGATCTTGAAGAGGACGTCCCATGTTCATTACGGCACTAACATTTGAAGTACTTGTTTAACTTTCAAATGGCAAAATTAACTCATCGTTCAGACAAGAAATAAGATAAAAACAAAAGGATTTCATTTCATTTAATTCCTTGTATTTTCAAAAGTACATAAGCATTTTGCTATACAGAAAAGAAATTGCCATGACTTGTGGCTATCTTGTACAACTTGTTTCTACGGGGCTGGTTGCGTAATCCTCGATCCCGATGATGTATTCTGTTCCCGGATTTTCATTCCCCGGTTGACGTGGCATTAAGTATTGATGTATTCTCATATCATTCCCTCCAGTGTTCGAATGCGAAGAATGTGAATTGGAACACTGGAAGTCTTGTATCTTCGAAGAACCCACCAATAAATTGCTAGGTAATCCTTCACTCGGCAACATATCTTGTTTCCCCTTAGGAACCCATGCTATCGAGTGAAATAATACCTAACAGTCCTCTAGCGGTTTGTGCTCGTGAACGGTCGGGTAACCTCCGTTCGGTAGCAAACTTAACTTCTCGGTGGGAATTTTCTATCGAAGCAAAGATTATCTAATCGTCCCCGAGTGGAAACTTGTTTGTTTGCCTTGTTTTGAAAAGTCTTATCACTGCTGTCTTCGTAGTGTGCTTTCCGTCTCTGCCTCATTAAAAGTCTTGCGAGAAAAACCCATTTGGGACAAAACCTGAACGAAGGGAAAAAGAGTGCAGCACATACTTTCCGTCTGACTGTTGGTTGTCAGCAGTAATAGCTTTTAAGGTGAGCCACGTTACAGTTGTTGGGCAACTTGTCTCCATTCTGGTTCTCCAACTCGTATGATCCTTTTCCAGTGATAGCTGAAACCCAGTAAGGGCCTTCCCATGTTGGGCCTAACTTGCCCGCGTTGAGTTCCCGGGTGTTTTGAGTTACCTTCCTCAAGACCAAGTTTCCTATTTTGAAATAACTGATGTTGGCTCTTCGATTATAATATCGCTCCATTCTCTACTTTTGAGCCGCCATTCTGACATGCGCCAAGTCCCTGCGTTCCTCGAGCAGCTCCAAGTTGATTAGCATTGCCTCGTTGTTCGATTCTTTGTTCGCCTGGAAATACCTTAAGGTTGGTTCCCCTACTTCCACCGGTATCAAAGCTTCTGCGCCGTACACAAGGGAAAGTGGGTTTCTCCCATGCTTGGCTTGGTCGTTTTTCGGTAGGCCCATAAAACCTCAGGTAATTCTTCGGACCAGTTGACTTTTGCCGTTTCCAACCTTTTCTTTAGATTTTGTATAATCACTTTGTTTGTTGACTCTGCTTGACCATTTGTGCTCGGATGATAAGGTGAAGAGGTAATCCTCTTTATCTTCAAATCTTCAAGGAACTTTATAACTTTTGCGCCGATAAATTGCATCCCATTGTCGCATGCAATCTCTTTTGGTATTCCAAACCTGCAAATTATGTTTTCCCACAGGAAGTCGACCACTTCGCGTTTCTCCGATCTTCTGATAAGGACCTGCTTCCACCCATTTAGAAAAATAGTCAGTCGAAACTAAAAAAAACCGGGAGCCGGTGGTAGTGGTCCGACGATGTCCATCCCCATTTCATGAACGGCCATGGGGACAAAACTGAATGTAGGGGTTTTGCCGGTTGATGTACTAGTGGTGCGTAGCGTTGGCACTTATCACTTTTTCGTACGAAGTCTTTGGCATCTTGTTCCATACGGGGCCATTAATATCCTGCCCGAACTAATTTCAGCACCAAAGAATCTGCACATGTGTGGTTGCCACATATCCCTTCATGGACTTCTCTCATTACATAGTTAGCTTATGATGCTCCTAAGCACCGGGCCAACGGGCCTTGAAAGGATTTTTTGTACAATTGGCCTTTTTTGAAGCTATAACGTGCAGCTTTGGCGCGCAAGGCTCTTGATGCTTTGGGGTCTTCGGGCAACTTTCCATGCTCGAGATAATTGATTATTTCATTTCTCTAGTCCCAGGCCAAACTAGTCGAATTTACCTCATAGTAATCTGTGTCCAAGACTGAGTTCATCAGTTGTATTATCGTCCCTGATTCCGATCCATGGATTTCTGTCGATGTTCGCAAATTTGCCAACGCATCTACTTCCGCGTTGTCTTCCCGCGGGATATGAGTAATTGACCACTCTCGGAATCGTGCTAATAAAGTCTGAACTTTTACTACGTATTGGTGCATGCGTTCTTCTTTGGTGTCAAAAATTTCGTACACCTGATTCACCACCAACTGCGAATTACATTTGATTTTAATGGCTTCGGAGTCAAGTCCCCGGGCCAATTCAAGCCCTGCAATCAAAGCTTTGTACTCTGCTTCATTGTTAGTTAAAGGAATCATTCTGATGTCTTGCCTTAAAGTTTCCCCCGAAGGCGTGATCAAGACTATTCTGACCTCGGACGCTTTTACGTTTGAAGCTCCATTCGTAAATAAGGTCCAAACTCCTGATGTCGATTCTGACACCATTATTGCCTCTTTGGCTGCCAGAGGCAATAGTCCCGGACTGAAATCGGCCATGAAGTCAGCCAATACTTGCGATTTATTTGCAGTCCTCGGTTTATATTCTCTATTGGATTCGCTCATTTAGACGGCCCATTTGGCCAATCTACCCGAGAGCTCGGGTTTATGGATGATATTCCTTAGAGGAAAAGTAGTCATCACAGCTATCAGGTGGCACTAGAAGTAGGGCCTTAGCTTACGGGCGGTGACTACGAGAGCTAAGGCCAGCTTTTCCAGATGCGGGTAGCAAGTTTCTGCTCCTGTTAAAATTTTGCTAACGTAATAAATGGGAGATTGCGTACCTTCGTCTTTTCGGACTAAAATTGCACTTAACGCAACTTCTAAAATCGCGAGGTAGACTAGCAACGTTTCACCTTCTTTTGGTTTTGAGAGCAACGGAGGGCTTGGCAAATATTTCTTCAACTCCTTCGAGGCTCGCTGACATTTCGGTGTCCACTCGAAATTATTTTTCTTTTTGGGTAGTGTGAAAAAGTGATGACATTTTTTCGATGAACGGGAAATGAACCTGCTCAAAGCTGCCAATCTTCTTGTGAGCCTCTGGAATTCTTTTACGTTAGACAATTGGTCCGGGATATCATTTATGGCCTTGATTTTATCAGGATTTACCTCAATTCCCCTTTGTGAGACTAGGACTCCTAGGAACATATCCGAACTGACCCTGAATGCACATTTCTCGGGGTTAAGCTTCATATTATGCTCCCTCAGGATGTCAAATATTTCTTGCAAATGCTTCAGGTGGTCACCTGCATTCAAAGATATAACAAGCATATCGTCTATATATACTTCCTTAGTCTTTCCTATTTGTATTTCGAACATCTTATTCACGATCGTTGATAAGTGGCTCCGGCGTTTTTTAACCCGAAGGGCATTACGTTGTAAGAATATGTACCAGAATTCGTTATAAATGAAGTCTTTTCTTGATCTTCTGGGTTCATCTTGATTTGATTATACCCAGAATAAGCATCAAGGAAACTCTTTAACTCGTGCCCGGCCGTGGCATCAATCATTTGATCGATATTTGTCAATGGGAATGAGTCTTTTCGGCATGCCTTATTAAGATCCTTATAATCTTCGCACATGCAAAATTTATTATTTTCCTTAGGAACTACTACTACATTGGCTAGCCAGTCCAGATATCTTACCTCTCGGATTGAACCAATCTTAAGTAAGCGGGTTACCTTTTCTTTGACGAATGTATTCCTTGCTTCGGCGATAGGGCGCTTCTTCTACCTTACCGGAGGTATGTTGGGATCCAAGATTAACACAACATGGCTATTTCTGTTGTATTCCTATTATATCCACGTGCGGCCATGCAAAACAATCAGCGTTAATTTTAAGGAATTCGATAAAATAGACCTGAGCTCTGGGTGCAGTCCTGTCCCTAAATGGAATTTTCTTTCTAGGAATTCTTTAAACAACGCAACTTGCTCCAGCTCTTCTACCGTGGACTTCATCACGTCCGTTTTTTCTGGTACTTGAAAATACCTTGGTACCTGATATTGTTCTGTCTCTTCTGTCCCCGGGCTAACTTCATCTGATTCGGGGGCAGGTGCCGGTTCCGGTAATTGCTATGCCACACGTTCCTTTCCTTTTCTATGGGAGACTGAAATTGCATTCATCTCCCTGCTGCTGGTTGATCACCCCGGGTGTCGGAAATTTTAACAATTGGTGATATGTTGAGGGCACAACTTTCATCTGGTGCAGCCATAGTCTTTCCAAGATGATGTTATACCCCATGTCTCCATCTACCACTTCGAAGAGAGTTGTCTTCATTACTCCCTCAACGTTCGTTCCATCTACCAATTGTGGACATCCGCTCAAGTAGTCGCTTGAAACTCGAGCAGACTTTCCTTCAACTTTCGGGAAGCGTCCGAACTTCTCGGATTTATACCTTTGGTGAACGTTTCAGTCGCCCATTCATCCGGGACTGCCGGTAGTAACATCTTTTCCTTTTGGAACCGGGTAACAAACTCTCGTAATAATTCAAATTCTCCCCGTGCGATCCTGAATATGTCGGCCTTTCGGGCTTGTACCTTTCTGGCACCGGCATGAGCTTTAATGAAAGAATCCGCGAGCATCTCAAAGGAATCTATGGAATGCTCGGGCAATAATAAATACCACGTTAAAGCTCCTTTCATGAGAGTTGCACCAATTGTTTTCAGCAACTCAGACTCAATTTCGTGATGAGCCAAATCATTTCCTTTCACTGTTGTTGTGTAGGTGGTAATGTGCTCCTGTGGATCTAAAGTTTCACCATACTTTGGCACTTCGAGCATTTTGAACCTCTTCCGCATTAATTTCGGGGCTGCGCTCGGTGTATACGGTAATTGAATATGCTTCTTCGAGTTTGGGCATTTTAGTACTGGTGGTGCGCCCGGAATTTGATCCATGCGGGTGTTTACTTCCTTCATGAACCGCAAAAGTTCATCCTTGAACATGGTTCTCGTTGTTGAGGCCGGATCTACTCCCCCCAACCCCGTCGGAGCCAACTTAGCCCCTAAGAGTGTTATTATCAACTCTCTACGACATCTGGTTCGCGTGAACATCAGGAGGAACTGGATCTCACCTGTTTGAATTATTTGAGGCATCCGATAGCGCCTACTTCAGTTATGTCATAACCTGGTCCTGCCGGTTGAGATGGCCTAGAATGATTGCTTGTTGCTCTTGTAGAACCCTTACTGCATCCGCTACATGCTCCTCATCAGCATCATCAGGAGTTGCCTCCCTTACCTCTCGAGGGTACCACCTGTCATGTACTGGTGTGGCGTCGTTCCCCTCATTGCGAGTGTCACTGATTGAATTCTCGAAATGAGGTTGTTCCCCTTGAATTTCAGGGTTGCGCGTGCTGTTAACAGTGTTATCCGCCATTTTTGGTGATTTTTTGCTAGGACAAAGTAATCAAAACACGTTAGAAAAAAAGACAAGGATCAATTTAATCGCACGGCTGTCTAGGCCCCACGGTGGGCGCCAAACTATTTACCCGTAAAATGGTACAGTTGAATTTATTCGTGGTTTCTAGATAAGTGAATTAATGTGATCTAAAAGATGAAATAACCGATGAAATATAAAATACTTAGCCTTAAAATATAGATAGAATGACAAAGTTGATGAGTCCGGGAACAGGGTTTTTTGGCACAACAATGATGAGATCAAAAGCGAGAGAATAAAATTATATTAAAATGCTGTATAAAATGTAGTGTAAGTTAGCCAGAAAATGCATCCCTTACAATGATAACTGAGCTATTTATAGCTATGTCTAGGGAAAGAAGTCCTAGGATCATGCCCTCCTTTAATGTCAATTATGAGGGCCATTGCTGAAGATGTAACGTTAGACATAAATGTCAAATTCCTTGTAATGGGCCATCATCCTTAATGATGCAAAATATTCTGTATTAAATATTACCGGGCGCAAAGCATTTAATACTTTTTTTATGATCGTTATTCCTTCCGGTGAGAAGCAGAATAGCTATGTTTAGTGGCCATCTCCATCTTGTGTTCCATGTATCCTTCCTTTAAGTGGCCACGTGTCATGCCATATTTTTTTCCTATACACATTTATATTTACAATTACCTATCTCATGCTATTTTCTGATACGTGGTGATAATTCTTGTTTGTGTTTAACCTAAAACTTAATTATTAGGCTAAAGAAATTAAATTTGTAATATTAGGCCACATGCAATCGATTAGATTCAAAAATGAATAAACATAAGAGATGAATATAAGGATGGTATACGAATGAAATTGAGCTTATGGTGCGTCCTAGCCTCCGACATGATAAGCCAGGCTCGAGACATGACAATAAGGGACTGAAATCAAGCCAAAGTCCCACCGGGCTAACACCCGGGGGCACGACGCCTGCCATGGAGAATATCGAGGCCATGATCTCGGAATCGGTCCTAGCCTCGAACGACTTTGAAGAACATTGTCAGACAACCCAGCATAGCCAAGAGAAGGCCAAAATATTCGTGACCGGCCGAATATTACGGCGGGGATCTCGGCACGTACCGATAAGGGACCTGCAATCAGTGAATAGAAGATTTTTTTTACCTTTTATAGAGTTGTACCTAAAATAGGACTCCCCTACTATATAAATGGGGTCTAATCATTTGATCGACACCGGTTGTGGTGAGCGCGGCTCGAGAGCGATTATTCCATCAAAGCTGAAACTATCCAATTCGTGTGGTTTGAATTTATTTTATCTTTATTTATTCAATAGCAACTTAATTTATCGCTTTGTATCAAGTTAATCCGCGTATCCTTAAAATAACTTACAAATTTAATTGCTATCCAATTTTGAGGATAAACGGTTTGGCGCTTACCGTGGGGCTAAGGATAATAGCGGCAATTTGATACAAATTCCTATAAAACTCCCTATTTTACACTTGTTCTTTGAAGTGTCTTTGATTCCAGGTTAAAATCGAAATGTCAAACCCCGAGTCTGCCCCTCTAAACATGGCAAGAACAACAATGTAGCACCCGGTAACGAGGTGCCCCCAGTCAATCTCAGCGGAGTTCCGGTCGCGGACCCTAACGACACTAGTTCACATGTGGCCATCAACACAAATTTGCCTACCGATCCCGAGAACAACATGCATAGGGAAGTTCGATCAATTGCCCAGAATACGCACAGTATTGAAAACGATGGGATCAATTTACGGGTGATCTTCGAAATGTTACAGGCTCAACAGGCAGCGATAGCCTAGTTGCAGAACCAAAGCCGAGCATCGAGCGGGGTTGAGCCCGAGCCATCTCGGGAAATCTCCCGCAAAAATGAACCGATCATAGAGAGACGAATGAAAATGAATTGGGGACTAACCCCGATCATAATAATGCTCGAGGAATTGACAAAATGGATGGAATCGGGGGAGAAGAAAATTGAAGCTAATGACAAAAAGGTGGAAACCTACAATTTCAGGGTCGACCAAATCCCATGAGCACCTCCGATATTGAAGGGCCTGGATTCCAAGAAGTTTGTTCAAAAACCTTTTTCACCGAGAGCATCGCCGAAGCCGATCCCAAAGAAGCTCCGCATGCCCGAGATTCCTAAGTACAATGAAATGACCTACCCAAATGAGCATGTGACTTCAAAGGGAATGACTTGGAAGATGACGAGATCGAGTCTGTCCTGCTGAAAAGGTTCGGGGAAACTCTGTCCAAGGGAGCTATGATATGGTATCACAATCTACCTCCTACCTAATTCTATTGACTCATTTGTTATGCTTGTAGATTCCTTCGTTAAAGCACACACCGGGGCTATCAAGGTCAAGACTATGAAGTCAGACCCTTTGAAAGTGAAGCAGAGGGATAATGAGATGCTCAGGGAATTCGTGTCCCGGATTCAAACGAAACGGATGGACTTGCCTCCAGTCGCAAACGATTGGGCTGTTCAAGCCTTCACCCAGGGAATCAATGCTCGGAGCTCATTGGCTTCACAGCAGTTGAAACAAAATCTGGTGGAGTAGCCGACCGTCACTTGGGCCGACGTGCATATACGGTATCAATCAAAAATCAGGGTCAAAGAAGATCAACTCGGGGCCCTTTCTGGGTCTGTTTATCCCGTCAGGACAATTGACAGAGTTAGGAGAGCCGTTGATCGTGAACCAAGAACGAACAGGGATCTATACAAGCCATACAATGGAGACCGAAGGGGTAGTGGATCTGGGCGAAACCCTGTGAAATGTGAAAGAAGAAGCGATCAAGGTCAGAACAACCAGGGACTCATGAGCAAAATTAGTTTTGACAGGCACATCGGGCCGAAGGAAGCACCAAGGTTATCAGAGTACAATTTTAAAGTCGACGCAGCCGCCATCGTATCCGCCATTAGCCATATCAAAGACACCAAATTGCCTCGACCCCTACAGTCTGATCCAGCCCAAAGAGATTCTAACTTAATGTGCAATTATCATGGCGCTCACGGTCACAGGACAGAAGATTGCCGATAATTAAGAGATGAGGTAGCCCGACTATTCAACAACAGGCATCTTTGAGAGTTCCAGAGTGATTGAGCCAAGAACCACTTTAGGAACAGAGATTCTGGTAAACAGATCGAACATGAGGAACCACAGTACGTCATTAATATGATCATCGGTTGGGGCGACATTCCCCGGGCGCCGATGTTGAAGCGCACCAAAGTATCTATCATAAGGGAAAAACAAACTCGAGATTATGTGCCGGATGGAACCTTGTCCTTTAATGACGAGGATGTGAGGGTATCGTGCAGCCCCACAACGATGCACTGGTAATATCGGTACTTGTGATTAAATCTCGAGTTAAGCGTGTGTTAATTGATCCAGGTAGCTCAGACAACATCATCAGATCGAGGGTCGTGGAACAGCTCGACCTACAAGATCAGATTGTGCCTGCGATCCGAGTCCTAAACGAGTTCAACATGGCATGTGAGACCATTAAAAGGGAGATAACATTACCGGTGAACACCACCGAGACCATTCAGGAAATAAAGTTCTATGTGATCGAAGGGGACATGAGGTACAATGCTTTTTTCGGGAGACCATGGATTCACAACATGAGGGCGGTACCCTCAACTCTGTACTAGGTGTTGAAGTTCCCGACGCCGGAAGGAATAAAAATAGTTCATAGAGAACAACCGGCCGCAAAAGAGATGTTCCCGGTCGACGAAGTGGTCCCAGTATCCACACTTTCGACACCAAAGGAGCTAAGTCTGGTCAACTACTGACACCGCCTCTGTTCCAGCTGGAGAAGCAGGAGATGGATGAGATCGACAACTACGGGGTTCCCAGGTCTTTAATAACTCCCGACTATTCTGACGCTACCAAATCAATGGTCGAGGAACTAGAGCAAATCGTACTAATCAAACAATTTCCTGATCGAAAGGTATACCTGGGCACGGGGTTGAATCCGGAGCTCAGGAAAAAACTCATTCAATTTCTTGTAGCTAACAAAGATTGTTTCGCTTGGTCCCACTTTGATATGACACGGATCCCACCATAAATAACCACTCACAGGCTAAGCCTGGACCCAAAGTTTTACCTAGTCAAGTAGAAGAGAAGACCCTAGTTCGAGGTCAAACATGCTTTCATCAAGGACGATGTATCTAAACTCCTTAAATTAGGGTCCATCAGGGAGGTTAAATACCCGGACTGGTTAGCAAACGTAGTAGTAGTCCCAAAAAGGGGAACAAATTAAGAATGTGTGTGGACTATAAATACTTTAATAAAACATATCCCAAGGACTCTTTCCCTTTGCCTAACATCAATCGCATGATCGATGCAACGGCCGGCCATGAGACACTCAGTTTCTCGACACTTACTCCAGGTACAACCAAATACGGATGGACCCGGGTGATCAGGAAAAAACTTCCTTCATCACCAAGTGCGACACCTACTGCTATAACATGATGCCGTTCGGACGAAAAACTGCCGGCGCCACTTACATTGCCTAGTAAATTGGATGGTCGGAGAATAAATAGGAAAATCGATGGAGGTTAACATTAATGATATGTTGGTTAAGTCCCTGCAGCAGAGGACCATTTGAAACATTTGCAGGAAACCTTTAGCATATTGAAGAAATAGAATATGAAGAGCCCGGAGAAATGTGAGTTCAGAGTCAGGTCCGGTAAATTCCTCGGATTCATGGTATCCAATCGGAGAATCGAGATCAACCCCGATAAGATCAAGTCCATCAAAGATATCACTTTTGTGGACAACGTGAAGGCCGTACAAAGGTTGACTAGACGCATAGCCGCCTTGGAATGATTTATTTCGAGGTCATCCGACAAGAGCCACCATTTTTTCTCACTGTTGAAGAAAAATAATGACTTCTCATGGACCCCGGAGTGCCGGCGAGCCTTGGAGGAGCTTAAGCGATATCTATCGAGCGCAACACTGCTTCACATACCGAAGACAGACGAACAACTATACATATACTTGGTAGTATCAGAGATAGCGGTAAGTGGAGTCCTTGTCCGCGAAGAGAAAGGTACATAATTTCCAATTTACTATGTCAGAAGAACTCTTGGCGAGGCCGAAACTAGATACCCTCACCTAGAAAAACTGGCGCTCGCTTTGCAAAAGCGCCTCTAGGAATCTAAAACCGTACTTTCAATGCTAGCCCATATATGTCGTAACCAGTTACCCATTGAGGAACGTAATGCATAAACCCGAGCTCTCGAGACGGTTGGCCAAATGTGCCTTAAATATCAGTGGGTACGACATCGAGTATCGGCCTCGGACATCCATTAAGTCTCAAAGTTTGGCAGACTTTGTGGCCGACTTTATGCCGGCCTTAATACCCGAGGTCGAAAGAGAATTGTTGTTGAACTCGGGGACCTCTTCGGGAATCTGGATCCTCTTTACAGACGGCGCCTACGCGAAGGGGTCCGGACTTGACATTGTATTGAAACTGCCCGCATGTTATAGTTAGACAATCTATTAGGACTGTAAAATTAACTAACAATGAAGCCGAGTATAAGGCCATGATTGCAGGTCTCGAGCTGGCTAAAAGCTTGGGGGTAGAGGTGATCGAAGCTAAGTGTGATTCGTTCCTTGTGGTGAACTAAGTTAATGGGACCTTCGAAGTGAGAGAGGAACGAATGCAAAGGTACCTAGATAAACTGTAGGTAACATTACATCATTTCAAAGAATGGACTCTACAACACGTGCATCGGGGTCAAAATAGCGAGGCCGATTTCCTTGCTAACTTGGGATCGTCGATCGATGACGATGAGTTCAACTCGGGGGCGGTCATACAACTCATAAGATTCGTAGTGGAAGAAGGTCACGCCGAGATAAACTCAACAAGACTAACTTGGGACGGAGAAACAAATATATAGAATATCTCAAGACCGGAAAATTACCCTCGGACTCCAAGGAATCGAGGACTCAGCGTATGAAGGCATCCTAGTTCAGCCTATCCGAAGACGGTACATTGTTCCGGAGAACATTCGATGGCCCATTCGCAAAATGTCTAGGAACCAGAGACACCGAGTACGTTCTAAGGGAAATCCACAAAGGCACCTGCGGAAATCATTTGGGCGCCAAATCACTAGTTCAAAAAATAATCAAACCCGTCTACTATTGGATCCACATGGAAAAAGACGCAAAGGAGTTCGCACGAAAATGCAACTGATGTCAAAGGCATGCTCTGATGGTTCATCAACCCATGGAGCTACTACATTCAGTCTTGTCACCCTGGCCATTCATGAAATGGGGGATGGACATCGTCGGCCCCCTTCCATGGGCATCCGGTAAGGCTCAATTTATATTGTTTATGACAAACTATTTTTCTAAATGCGTAAAGAGGCATTTGAAAAAGTCAGGGAGAAGGAAGTCATTGATTTCATCTGGGACCACATAATATGTCGGTTCGGAATGCCGGCCGAGATCGTCTATGACAATGAGAAGCAATTCGTCGGCAGCCAAGTCAGCAAGTTTCTCGAAGATCATAAGATCAAAAGAATCCTGTCGACGCCCTATCACCCTAGTGGGAACGGGCAATCGGAATCCACAAACAAAAACATACTCCAGAACCTCAGAAAGAGATTGACCAATGCCAAAGGAAAATGGAAAGCAATCTTGCCCGAAGTCCTATGGGCATACCATACGACCTCAAAGTCCAGTACCGGGGCCACCCCGCTCTCGTTAGTTTACGGCACCGAATCTCTAATACTGGTCGAAGTCGGAGAACCGAGTCTCAGGTTCCGATATGCAACCGAAGAATCAAATAACGAGACAATGAACACGAGCCTGGAACTGTTAGATGAAAGGCGTGCAGTCGCCCTCGTCCATATGGCCACCCAAAAACAACTGATCGAGAGGTATTACAATCAAAGAGCCAACCTTTGACACTTCAATGTAGGGGACTTAGTGTTGAGGAAGGTCACATTAAACACCCGGAACCCGAACGAAGGAAAGCTGGTACCAAACTGGGAAGGTCCATATCAAATTATCGAGATCACCGGAAAAGGGTTGCACAAACTCGGAGCAATGAACGGTGAACGACTACCAAACAATTGGAATGTAACTCACTTGAAATGATATTACTGCTAAAGTACCACCCCGTTCATTTCTTTTATTTATCTTCATTCTGGACTAACACTTGCAGGTAGCCGTCGAAGAACAACACAATATTTTAGGTCTGAAAGCACGCGTCACACTTTTTTTCCCTTGAACCGATTTTGTCCCAAATAGGTTTTTCAGAAAGGTTTTTACTGAGGCAACAGTGGATCGTGCTAACTTAGAATCGAAGACCAGTTGTCAACAGTATTCGAGGCTTCTCTATGATAGACCTCAAACACTAGGGGGCATCACTCTTGGAAAATGATTTTGGCAAGGAAAGAAACTTTGTGCTCGAATAGTGTATGCTCGACCGATAGGATTTACTGTAAGGGACAAACGGTCGAATGAACCATGCCCACATAGACCACCCGAGCACAAACACAAAGCTTGAACATATGTGTAACTTTGTATATTACGAACAAAATTGAAAGGAAGTTTCTGCGAACAAAGCTATAACCTCTTTCTCTTTCACTTTCTCGAACGCCTGTGCTTCAACCCATTTAGAGAAATAGTCAGTCATAAATAAAATGAACTTGCCTTTACCTGGGCCGATGGCAGAGGGCCGACGATATCCATCCCCCATTTCATGAATGGCCATGGGGATAGGACTGAATGAAGTTGTTCTCCGGGCTGATGGATCATCGGTGCAAACCTTTGACATTAATCGTCATTTTGAACAAACTCCATAGTGTCTTTTTCCATGCTATACTAGTAGTATCCTGCTCTAATGATTTTGCGAATCAGTGATTCAACGCCGGAGTGGTTCCCACAAATGCCTTCATGGACCTCTCGTAGAACATAATTGGTGTCTCCTAGTCCTAAACATACTGCGAGTGGTCCATCAAATGTCCTTCGGTATAATGTTCCATCTTCAGTCAATATGAATCGAGCAGCTTTGGTTCGTAGGGCCCTCGACTCTTTAGGGTCCGATGGGAGCTTTCCATTCTTCAAGTATTCAATATATTTATTCCTCCAATCCCAGGTTAAGCTTGTAGAGTTTTTCTCGGCATGACCTTCCTCGATCACGGATCTCGAGAGTTGAACGACAGTCCCCGAGCTGATCTCATCTTCCTCGACCGATGACCCTGAACTTGATAGCGTATCGACTTCACTATTTTGTTCTCGAGGTACATGCTGTAAAGTCTATTCCTTGAAACGGTGCAAGGTTACCTGCAGCTTGTCCAAATACCTTTGCATTCTATCCTCTTGAACATCGAAAGTTTTGCTTACTTGGTTCACCACCAATAAAGAGTCACACTTGGCTTCAATGACTTCTGCTTCTAAGCTTTTAGCTAGCTCGAGACCTGCAATCATGGCCTCGTACTCAACCTCATTATTAGTCAACCTAGGCGTTTTGATAGATTACCTAATAGTGCTACCTATGTGAGGCTTCAAAATGAAGCCTAACTCGGACCCCTTCACATTCGAAGCACCGTCTGTGAAAAGGGTCCAAACCCCCGATGATGTTCCCGATTTAATAAGAGTTCCTTTTCGACTTCGGATATAAGGGTTGGCGTGAAATCGGCCACGAAGTCCGCTAAAATTTGAGACTTGATGGCCGTTCGGGATTTATACTCGATATTGTACCAACTAAGTTCGACGGCCCATTTGGCCAATCGTCCTGATAGTTCGGGTTTGTGCAAAATATTACGAAGTGAGTAAGTGGTTAATACACATATGGGGTGACATTGGAAGTATGGTCTTAACTTTCTAGAGGCACTTATCAGTGCAAGTGCCAATTTCTCCAAGTGCGAATTTCTAGTTTCTGCTTCTCCTAAGGCCCGACTTATATAATAAATGGAAAATTGCGTACCTTGCTCTTCTCGAACTAGGACACCACTTACCGCGATTGCCGATACTGCCAAGTATAAGTAAAGTTTCACATCTGCCTTTAAAGTGTGAAGCAGTGGTGGGCTCGATAGGTATCACTTCAATCCCTCTAATACCTGTTGGCATTCCGGGGTCCAGGCGAAATTGTTCTTCTTTTTGAGTAGAGAGAAAAATCTGTGGCTTCAATCCGACGACCTCGAAATGAATCGGCCTAAGGCAGCTACCCGTCCGGTTAGCCTCTGTACAGATTTTACACTGTCCACGATGGTGATGTCTTTGATGGCCTTGATTTTATCGAGGTTGATTTAGATCCCCCGATTCGATACCATGAAGCTAAGGAACTTGCCCGAACCGACCCCGAAAGCACATTTCTCGGGGTTGAGCTTCATGTTGTATTTCCTTAAAATCCCGAACGTTACCTGTAAATGAGCCAAATGGTCCTCTACGCACAGGGACTTAACTAGCATGTCATCAATATAAACTTTCACTGATTTACCTATTTGTTCTTCGAACATTTTATTTACTAAGCGTTGGTAAGTAGCTCCTGCATTTTTTAGCCCGAAGGGCATTACATTATAACAATATGTTCCATACTTGGTGATAAATAAAGTCTTTTCACGGTCCTACGGGTTCATTTGGATTTGATTGTACCCGGAATAAGCATTGAGAAAAGTAAGGATCTTGTAGCCGGCCATGGCATCGATCATGCGATCGATGGTAGGCACTGGAAAAGAATCTTTGGGGCACACCTTGTTTAAATCCTTATAATCTACGTACATTCTAAATTTGTTCCCTTTTTTAGGGACTACAACTACATTGGCTAACAAAGATATTTCACCTCCCGAATGGACCCCATTTTGAGAAGTTTAGTTACCTCGTCCTTTATGAATGCGTGCTTTACATCGGACTGGGGTCTTCTCTTTTGTTTCACCGGTTTGAACCGAGGGTCCAGGCTTAACCGATGCGTCGTTATCTCCGGTGGGATCCCTGTCACATCTAAATGGGATCAAATAAAACAATCCATGTAATCAATAAGAAATTGAATAAGTTTTTTCTTGAGTTCGGGGTTAATCCCGTTCCCAGGTATACCTTTCGCTCGGGCAGGTACTCGATCAATATAACCTGTTCGAGCTCTTCGACCGTTGATTTGGTAGCGTCAGAATCTTCGAGAACATTAAAAGTTTGAGGGGTCGGAAAATCCTCCTCTTCTTCTTCTATCTTCTGCTTCCCCGATTCGGTCGAGGCTGGTGGGTGTGATTGTTATTTGACTTCCTGCTTACCTTTGATTCTCAACCTTTCCGAGGTTGATAGTGTCGATATTGGTGTTACCTCATCGACTGAAAATATTTCCTATGCAGCATACTGCTCCCCGTACACTGTTCTTACACCGTCCGACATCGGGAACTTCATCATTTAGTGGAGAGTCGAAGGGAATGCCCTCATATTGTGGATCCAATGCCTTCTGACCAGGGCATTGTACCTCATGTCGCCCTCGATTACGTGAAAATTTGTATCTTGAATGGTTCCAGCCATGTTCACCGGTAGAATATTCTCCCCTTTAGTTGTTTCACTAGCCATATTGAAGTCATTTAAGACTCGAGCTGCAGGCACGATTTGATTTTGTAGGCCGAGCTACTCCGAGATCCTCGATCGGATGATATTCGTTGAGCTGCCTGGATCCACTAAAACACGCTTAACTTGAAGTTTATTTAATAAGATAGAAATTACCAGAGCGTCATTGTGGGGCTGAGAAATGCCTTCTGCTTCTTCGTTGTTGAATGATAAAGTGCCTTCGGGCACATAATCTCGGGTTTGTTTTTCCCTAGTGATTGATACCTTAGTGCATTTGAATATGGGTCCATGTGGAATGTCGACCCCACCGACGATCATATGAATGACATGTTGGGGATCCTCCTGTTCATTTTTCCTGTTGGCATCCCTTTCTCTAAAATGATTCTTGGCTCGATCGCTGAGGAACTCTCGAAGGTGGCCCTCATTGAAATGACGGGCTACCTCTTCCCTTAATTGCCTACAATCCTTGGTCTTGTGACCATGCGTTCCATGATACTTGCACATAAAATTTGGATTTCCTTGGGAAGGATCAGTTTGTATAGGTTTGGGCCAACTAGTATCTCTGATCCTTCTAAATGTTGATACAATGCCCGATGCATCGATGCGGAAGTTATATTCCGATAACTGAGGTGCCTCTGTGGGATCGGCATACTAGTCAAAACCACTTTTTCTCATAAGTCCCCTGAACCATTGTTCCTTCGATCTGTGGTATATGGTTGATATCGGTACCTGTTCGACCTTGGCTCCATGTCGACGTCCCTCTGGTTTTTAACTGTCGACCTGCTTGGATATACTAAACCGGAAGGGGCTCCTAATTGGTCGTCCTCGACCCTGCTCTTCGACTGATATCGATTGTGCACATCTGCCTAACTTACAGCTAGATACTCGATCAGATTTTGTTTCAACTGACGTGATGCTATCGAATTCCGCTCGTTCAACCCTTGGGTGAAAGCTTGAGAGGCCCAATCATTTGTGACAGGTGGCAACTACATACGTTCCATTTGAAATCGGGACACGAACTCCCTCAACATTTCATTATCCATTTGTCTTACCTTGAAAAGTTTTGATTTCCTCGTTGCGACCTTTATGGCCCCGGCATGTGCCTTTACAAAAACATCTGCTAACATGGCAAATGAGTCGATGGAATTTGATGGCAGGTTATGATACCAAATCATCGCTCCCTTCGAAAGGGTCTCTCCAAAGTTTTTCAACAGCACAGATTCGATTTCATCATCCTCCAAATCGTTACCCTTGATAACGCATATATATGAAGTAACATGCTCGTTGGGATCCATAGTCCCATTGTATTTGGGTATTTCTGGCATATGAAACTTCTTTGGAATAGGCTTCGAAGCCGCATTTGGAGGAAACGGCTTTTGTACAAACTTCTTCGAGTCCATCCCTCTCAAGATTGTCGGTGCCCCCGGTGTCTGATCAACTCGAGAGTTGTATGTCTCAACGTTTTTATCGTTGGCTTCGATTCTCTTCTCCCTTGATTCAATTTTGGTGAGCTCCTCGAGCATTTTCATTATCGTAGGATTAGTCCCAGATTCGTTACCATTTGACCTTTTCGGTACTGGCTCGGTACGGCGAGTAATTTCCGGCTCGACCCTATTCGGAGCTCTATGTTGATTTTGTAACTGAGCAATAGCGGCTTGCTGAACTTGGAGCATCTCGAATATCACTTGGAGACTGACTCCTTCATCTCCTCTGCTCTATGTTCCTTGGCCACTAGATCGGCCTTCTCTGCGTACACTCCCATTGAGATCTGCGCCTAAGTCCGTGTTTAGAGCAACGTGCGAACTGACATCGACTGGGTTGGCAACCGATGCTGCCCCGAGATTATCCTATGGAACCTCGAATCCTGGAGCGATCACATTTTCGTTTTCATCGTGGAATCCGAGGCCATTGTCACCGTATGTGGATGCATTTTGTGAGTTTGACATGTTTATCCTGAAAGCAAAGATAATCGACAAGAGCAAGCATAAAATAGTGTGTTTTACCAGAATTAATACTGAACAATCAATATTATCCTTAGCCTCACAGTGGGCGCCAAACTGTTTACCCAGAAAATCGAGTAACAATTAAACTTATATTGTGGTTTTGAGGCTCATATGTGATTTAAACCAGTACCAATTGATAAATAACGAATTAAATAGATAAATTGGACAAAAAGAAATCTAACTAGTCTGTAAACAATGCCTCGACCTCGATTCGAGATAATCTCGAGGTCTAGTTAATAAGAATAGTAGAGGATGGAACAAGCAGTGATGAACAGTAAATAAGACAAAGAAAGTAGCGTATATGTATATTCTTCTTAGTGAATCCTGATCCCTCCAAATGATTGGAACTCCTCTTTATATAGTAGAGGAAACCTAATTATGGTATGTCGCTAATTACAGAAGGAAATCGTATAAACAGCTAGTTATTCACTTCTAATTTGGTCCGTTTCGAGATTCACTCCATGATCCTCGACCAGTCTCGGATATCCGTTTCGAGATTCACGCTGTGATCTTCGACTGGCTACTAATATCTCGCCATTCCGTTATTATGCTGCCCTTGAAGTCAGTCATACTTGGTCTCGATTGTTGTTGGCCTCGGTCTCGACGTAAACTTCAATCTCTAGGCTTGGTGTCTCATCTTCGAGCTCGGGTCTGATTTATTACAAGGCTACCCCCGATGCAAATCTCTTGTCTCGATCAAACAGCAAAATCGGGTAGGCCCGATTTTGACCGTATACAGTTGGATTCCCATGTTTTATTGGCTTTTGTCAACTCCGTAATTACATCCCATAGACAGTGATCCGCTTCAAAGTTTAGATTCCAATCAAATTTCACTACGAAATAAAGCATGCGAGTAACGGTATTTTATAAAAATCAAAGAAGAAATATCGTAAAAGGGCCTAGTCTAAGAGACATATGCATCATATCATTAATTAAGCTGCCGATGAAAGCTTTATCTATCTTTTCCTTCTGTAGAGGATTGATTAGTCCTTTTAACCGAGGATCAGCGGGATCCTGACGAGATAAGAGGTTTATATTGCTGGGAAATTCAACCATGACACAATAGTTTTTCTTACTAGCACTGGTCGAAGGGCCAGCTTTTGCTCCTTGAGGGATTGGGAAGTCGGGCAGGGGCTCTAGTAGGGGAGGAAAGAGAGTCTACAGAACCTTGAGGTCTCACAGACCAGTTTAGTCTATTAGGCCATCAAAGCCTTCCTAGAGAATAACATGTTAGCATTCATTATCTCTGGAATAGGGACTACATCTTCCACATGCCCTCAACTGGATTTTCTTCACATCCGCCACAGGGATATAGGAACGTTTTCTGGTTCATCTCAGAGATGAAATTGAGATTTTTGGGATTGGCTTGGGGATTGTTGTGACCATCCCCCGATTATTCTTTCTTCTTCTTTCTATATCTATTCTTCTTATTGGACAGCCCGCAAGATCACCTTTCGAAACAGAACTTGTTGTACTGTTCTTCTTCCGCTTCAAAGTAGCCATCTTCTGGATTTGATTCTAAGCTTCGGTAAGATTTGAGATTTCAATGGAGAACCGAGGTCAGGTTTGTTACTTATTCAAACAAAGACCTACAAAAATAAATGAATATGAGATACGAAGATAGATAAGGAAAGCAATAACTATCAGCTCGGAAATACTTACGATGGTGTTTAGCTTTCCAATTGAAAATCTTGGAAATAGCCTTCCATGTCCTCAACTTCATGGTGGAAGAACAAAAGATTTTCTGTCTAGCCTTTGATGTTGGGGACTTCACCAGATGACTCCATGGTAGCTGCAGTTCAAAAAGAAATGTTATGGGATGAACAAAAAGAACAAAATCAAAATCTAGAGTTAAAAATGACACTTATTCTTGGCATTCCACATCTACGCGAAAGTGTGATCACAAGACTGAACTAGATCTCGGGTTGGCACAACAATAAATATTTTGTACCACCCCCAGTCATGATCAACATTAAGTTCAACAATGAGCACATTTGTTCCGGGTAGAAACAATAAAACCTCCATCCTAGTATAGTTTCGGGGAGTAAACGTAGAGAAAATGTTTGAAGGTGAGATCTTTGTATACGGTCGAAATCGGGCATACCCGATTTCGTTGGCAGGGGAGTTGTCTCGAGGGTAACCTCATAATAGATCGGGCTTGAGCTCGAAGATATAACATCAAGCCTGGGGATCGAATTGTTCATTGAGATCGAGGCCAGTAACAATCGAGATCAAGCACGACTGACTTCGAGTAAGGTGTAATAATGGAATGGCGAGCTATCAGTAACGGGTCGAAGATCACGGCGGAAATCCCGGAACAGATCAAATCAAAGCGGTTATTAGTGCCAATCATGGGATCTTCTTCCGTCATTAGAGTTGTACCTTATTTAGGATTTCTCTATTAAAGAGGGATCCCATTCACTTGTGAGGTGGACAATCATTATTCACTGATAAGAATATACCCATACGCTGATTTATTTGTTTTACTTACTGTTCATCGTTGTTTGTTCCATCCTCTACTGTTCTTATTAACTAACCTCGAGACTATCTCGAATCGAGGTCGAGGCATTGTTTGCAGACCGATTTGATCTATTTTATTGTCCAATTTATCTATTTAATTCGTTGTTTATCAATTGGTACTGGTTTAAATTGCATATCCTTAAAACCACAATATAAGTTTAATTGTTACTCAATTTTAGGGTAAACAGTTTGGCGCCCACCGTGGGGCTAAGGATAATAGTGATTGTTCAGTATTGATTCTAGTAAAACACACTATTTTACGCTTGTTCTTGTCAAGTATCTTTGCTTTCAAGTTAAAACATGTCAAACTCACAAAACGCATCCACACACGGTGACAATGGCCTCGGATTCCACGGTGAAAAAAAAAATGTGATTGCTCCAGGAGTCGAGGTGCCACAGGCTAATCTCGGGGGAGCACCGGTTGCCAACCCAGTCGATGTCAGTTCGCACGTTGCTCTAAATGCGGACCTAGGCACATATCTCGATGGGAGTGTACGTAGAGAAGGCCGATCTAGTGGCCAAGGAACACATGGTAGAGGAGACGAAGGAGTCAGTCTCCAAGTGATATTCGAGATTCTTCAGGCTCAGCAAGCCGCTATTGCTCAGTTTCAACATAGAGCTACGAATAGTGTCGATCCGGAAATTACTCGTCGTACCAAGCCAGTACCGGAAAGGTCGAATGGTAACGAAAATGCTCGAGGAGCTCACCAAAAGAATTGAATCAGGGGCGAAGAAAATCGAAGCCAACTATAAAAAGTGGAGACATACAACTCTCGAGTTGATCAGATACCGGGGGCACCGCCAATCTTCAAAGGGATGGATTCGAAGAAGTTTGTACAAAAGCAGTTTCCTCCAAGTGCGGCTCTGAAGCCTATTCCAAAAAAGTTTCGTATGCTAGACATACCCAAATATAATGGGACTACCGATCCCAATGAGCATGTTACTTCATATACATGCACCATCAAGAGTAGCGATTTAGAAGATGATGAAATCGAATCTGTGCTGTTGAAAAAATTCGGAGAGACCCTTTCGAAGGGAGCAATGATTTGGTATCACAAACTGCCACCAAATTCCATCGACTAATTTGCCATGTTAGCAGATTCTTTTGTAAAGGCACACGCCGGGGCCATAAAGGTCACAACGAGGAAATTAGACCTTTTCAAGGTAAGACAAAGGGAAAATGAAATGCTAAGGGAGTTCGTGTCCCGATTTCAAATGGAACGCATGGAGTTGCCACCGGTCATAGATGATTGGGTCATTCAAGCTTTCGCCCAAGGGTTGAACGAGCGGAGTTCGATAGCATCATGTCAGTTGAAACAAAATTTGATCGAGTATCCAGCTGTAACTTGAGCAGATGTGCACAACCGATATTAATTAAAGATCAGGGTCGAGGACGACCAATTAGGAGCCCCTTCCAGTTTAGTACATCGAATCAGGTCGGCAGTTAAAAAATAGAGGGATGTCGACAGGGAGTCAAGGTCGACCAGAGACTGATATCAACCATATACCGCAGAACGAAGGAACAATGGTTCAAGATGCAATTCCGCCCGGAACGATCGAAGAAGTGATCTAGGACATAATTCTCGGGGACTTATGAGAAAAAATGGTTTTGCCAAGTATGCCGATCCCACAGAGGCACCTCGGTTATCAAAATATAACTTTAGCATCGATGCATCGGGCATTGTATTGGCAATCGGAAGGATCAGAGATACTAGGTGGCCATGACAAACCGATCCTTCCCAAAGAAACCCAAATTTGATGTGAAAGTATCATGGCACGCATGGTCCCAAGACCGAGGATTGCAGGCACTTAAGGGAGGAGATAGCCTGTCTATTCAATGAGGGCCACCTTCAAGAGTTCCTCAGCGATCGAACCGAGAATCATTTTAGAGAAAGGGAAGCTAGCAGGAAAAATGAACAGGAGGAACCCCAACATGGCATTCATATGATCATCGGTGGGGTCGACATTCCACAGGGACCCATATTCAAACGCACTAAGGTATCAATCACTAGGGAAAGACAAACCCGAGATTATGTGCCCGAAGGTACTTTATCATTCAACAACGAAGAAGCAGAAGGCATTTCTCAACCCCACAACGATGCTCTGGTAATTTCTATCTTATTAAATAAAGTTCAAGTTAAGCGTGTTTTAGTTGATCGAGGTAGCTCGGTGAATATCATCCGATTGAGGGTCGTGGAGCAGCTCGGCCTACAAAATCAAATTGTGCCCGCAGCTCGGGTCTTAATCGGCTTCAATAGAGCCAGTGAAATAACTAAAGGGGAGATTATTCTACCGGTGAACGTGGCTGGAACCATTCAAGTCAAATAGCAATCACAACAACCAGTCTCAACCGAATTGGGGAAGCAGGAGATAGAATAAGAAGAGGAGGATTTTCTGACCCCTCGAACTTTTATTGTTCCCGAAGATTCTAACGCCACCAAATCAAAGGTCGAAGAGCTGAAACAGGTTATATTGATCGAGTACATTCCCGAGCGAAAGGTATGCCTGGGAAAGGGATTAACCCCCGAACTCAGGAAAAAGCTTAGTCAATTTCTTTTTGATAACATAAATTGTTTTGCTTGGTACCATTTAGACATGACAGAGATCCCACCGGAGATAACGACGCATCGGCTAAGCCTGGACCCTAGGTTCAAACCGGTGAAGAAAAAGAGAAGACCCTAGTCCGGGGAAAAGCACGCATTCATAAAGGACAAGGTAACTAAACTTCTCAAAATATGGTCCATTCGGCAGGTTCCTGAATGGTTAACCAATGTAGTTGTAGTCCCTAAAAAAAGGGAACAAACTTAGAATGTGTGTAGATTATAAGGGTTTAAGCAAGGCGTGCCCCAAAGATTCTTTTCCACTGCCTAACTTCGATCACATAATCGATGCCACGGCCGGCCACGAGATCCTTACTTTTCTCGATGCCTATTCCGGGTACAATCAAATCCAAATGAACTCGGAGGACCGAGAAAAAACTTCGTTTATCACTAAGTATGGAACATATTGTTATAATGTAATACCCTTCGGGCTAAAAAATGCAGGAGCTACTTACCAACGCTTAGTAAATAAAATGTTCGAATAACAAATAGGTAAATCAATGGAAGTTTATATTGATGACATGCTAGTTAAGTCCTTATGCGCAGAGGACCATTTGGCTCATTTGCTGGAAATGTTTGAGAATTTAAGGAAATACAACATGAAGCTCAACCCCGAGAAATGTGCTTTCGGGGTCAGTTCAGACAAGTTCCTTGGCTTCATGGTATCGAATCGGGAGATCGAGATCAACCCCGATAAAATCAAGGCCATTGAAGACATCACCATCGTAGACAATGTAAAAGCCGTGCAGAGGCTAACTGGATGGATAGTTGCCTTAGGCCGATTCATTTCGAGGTCGTCGGATCGAAGCCACAAATTTTTCTCTCTACTCAAAAAGAAGAATGATTTCACCTGGACCTCGGATGCCATCAGGCACTAGAGGAATTGAAGCGATACCTATCGAGCCTACCACTGCTTCACACTCCAAATGCAGATGAGAAACTTTACTTGTACTTGGCAGTATCGAAAATCACGGTAAGTGGTGTCCTAGTTCGAGAAGAGCAAGGTACGTAATTTCCCTTTTATTATGTAAGTCGAACCTTAGGAGAAGTAGAAACTAGATATCCACACTTGGAGAAATTGGCACTTGCACTGATAAGCGCCACTAGAAAGTTAAGATCATACTTTCAATGTCACCCCATATGCGTATTAACCACTTACCCACTTCGTTATATTTTGCACAAGCCCGAACTATCGGGCCAATTGGCCAAATGGGCCATCAAACGCAGTGGGTACGATATCGAATATCAACCCCGGACGGCTATCAAGTCTCAAATGTTAGCGGACTTCAAGTTCGATTTTATGCCAACCCTCGTACCCGAAGTTGAAAAGGAACTCTTATTAAAATCAGGTACATCATCGGGGGTATGGACCCTCTTCACAGACGGTGCTTCGAATGTGAAGGGGTCCAGGCTAGGCATCATTTTGAAGCTTCCCACGAGTAGCACTATTAGGCAACCTATCAAAACTTCTAGGTTGACTAACAATGAGGCCGAGTACGAGGCCATGATTGCAGGTCTCGAGATAGCTAAAAGCTTGGGAGCAGAAGTCATTGAAGCCAAGTGTGACTCTTTACTGGTAGTGAACCAAGTAAACAAAACCTTCAAAGTTCGAGAGGATAGAATGCAAAGGTATTTGGACAAACTGCAGGTAACTTTCCACCGTTTCAAGGAATGGACTTTGCATCATGTACCTCAAGAACAAAACAGTGAGGCCGATGCACTTGCAAATTTGGGGTCATCGGTCGAGGAAGATGAGATCAGCTCGGGGACTGACGTTCAACTCTCGAGATCCGTGATCGAGGAAGATCATGCCGAGATAAACTCTACAAGCTTAACTTGGGATTGGAGGAATAAATATATTGAATACTTGAAGAACGAAAAGCTCCCACCTGACCCTAAAGAGTTGAGGGCCATACAAACCAAAGTTGCTCGATTCACATTGGCTGAAGATAGAACATTATACAGAAGGACATTCGATGGACCATTGGGAGTATGCTTAGGACCAGGAGACACCGATTATGTTTTACGAGAGGTCCATGAAGACACTTATGGGAACCACTCCGGCACCGAATCACTGATTCACAAAATCATTAGAGCAGAATACTATTGGGATAGCATGGTAAAAGACACTAAGGAGTTTGTTCGAAAATGTGATAAATGTCAAAGGTTTGCACCGATGATCCATCAGCCCGGAGAACAACTTCATTCAGTCCTATCCCCATAGCCATTCATGAAATGGGGAATGGATATCGTCGGCCCCGGGTAAAGCTAAGTTCATTTTATTAATGACTGAATATTTCGCTAAATGGCTTGAAGCACTGGCGTTCGAGAAAGTGAGAGAGAAAGTGGTTATAAATTTCATCTGGGATCACATCGTATGTTGATTTGGGATACCCGCCGAAATAGTGTGTGACAATGGAAAACAATTTATCGGTAGCAAAGTGACGCAATTCCTCGAAGACCACAAAACAAAAAGGATATTATCAATGCCGTATCATCCTAGTGGGAACGAACAGGCCGAATCGACGAACAAGACTATCATTCAAAACTTAAAGAAAAGGTTGAACGACGCTAAGGGGAAATGGAGAGAAATTCTACCCGAAGTCCTTTAGGCATATCGAACAACATCCAAGTCATGTACGGGGGCAACCCCGTTGTCCTTATTATATGGCTTCGAAGCCTTGATTCCAGTCAAAGTCGTGGAACCCAGTGCTAGGTTTTGATATAGAACAGAAGAGTTAAATCATGAGGCTATGAATACTAGCCTCACAATATTGGATGAAAAACGAGAAGCCGCACTCGTTCAAATGGTTGCACAAAAGCAATGAATCAAAAGATACTACAATAGGAGAACCAACTTTCACCACTTCAGAGTCGGGGACTTAGTCCTGAAGAAAGTCACCATCAACACTCGAGATCCTAATGAAGGAAAGCTCGGCCCAAATTGGGAGGGACCCTACCAAGTCCTCGACATCATTGGAAAGGGATCTTATAAGCTCGGCACGATGGACGGCGAACAACTGCCAAATAATTGGAACATTCGCTTCTCAAACGGTATTATTGCTAATGTATTACTTTATCCCCTTTTTTCATTTATATATTCGACACTAACTCACTGCAGGTGTTCGATCCAAGACATCGAGACCTCAGGTTTTAAAGTACGCGTTGCACTCTTTTTCCCTTAGATCGGTTTTGTCCCAAGTGGGTTTTTCCGTCAAGGTTTTTAACGAGGCAACAATTATGTGCTACCTGAGGACAATTCAACAGTATCCAAGGCTTCTTTACAATCAACCTCAAATACTGGGGGGGGGGGGAGGCATCACCCTCGGATGTTACACTTTCGAGAAAAATACTTTGCGTCAAAGGGTCTCGATAGTGAAACTTTGTAACGGAACAAACGGTCGAATGAATCGTGTCCATATAGATTAGTTGAGCCCTGATGGCAAATCATGTATGCATGTATAAATTATACAAAGAAGCATTCTTTCTATATTAAATATCTTGTGTCTCAAAGAAACTTTTCTACTATACAAGCTCCATACTTATGATTTTCTGAGAAATAGCTCAAGGGCCAAGTGCAAATATACCTCGTACACTCGGGGACTGCCGACGATGATCGACATATTCGAGTAATCTAAACTCAAATTCATAAGACCACAAAGAGGCACCCCTCGATCTATAGGCCAAGGACATCACTCTCGGGGACTAACACTTCGATCAAGTTCAAAGTGTTATTGGGAAATAAGCCCAAGAGGCATACCGAAAGGCTACGGTCAAATTAAGGCAGCTCGAAGATGTTCGAATCCCGCAATAAAAATAGGCCTTCGAATTCTTTAAAAAGCCGATTAAAAAAGGCTACCCTCGGCAAATAATCAAAAGGGCTTCGATGAAATCAACCCTCAAAAAACCTTAAGAGATATCAAATTATCTTAACACCAACTCGCTAAGGCACAAAAAGCAAAGGGGTTTCAATCGACATCAAACCCTCAAAAAACCCAATGGGTAAAAAATACGTGTTAAGGCATAAAGAAAGTTTTTACCAAGTCTTCTAAGCTGAAAAGGGGAAACAATATCCATAATTTAGAGGCCATATCGGCTCAATCTAAACAGCCTAAGGGCCAATACACTTAGAGTTCGAGATTTTTTTCTCACTCAATTCGGACCTAAGGGTTCCACTATTCCGAGGTCAAATAAAAATGACTTGTATATAGCTCGAGGATTTATCATTATTTGATATAAAACCTTAAGGGGTCTGTTATTGTGAGTTTGAAACTTACTCGAACTCGGCTATAAAAACAGTACAATTACTGCTTCAATCAAGCTATCCGAAATCAAAATCCCAAACATATTGTTGAGCTCGGGGACTCGCCCTCGCTTAACTAAAAAACTTAAGGGTTTGTTCTACTCTAAGTTTGAGCTATTGTTCACTTGATTATAGAGGCTACAGCAACCCGATTACAACAAAGTTTTCACAAGGCAAAGGCAAAACAGAATTTATCATAAATCAGAAATCGAAGACGAAACGGAAAGAAAAGGAATCTTTCATATATGCAAAGTATTTACAAAGACCACACAGGGTATTACACAAAGGAATCTTTCATATATGCAAAGTATTTAAGTGCCTAGTCTGCCTCGGGAGCTTCATCTTCATCTCCTCCATTCTCGGATCCACTCGCAGAGTCTTCATCATCAGAAAGCAAAGCTCCGGCCTCATCCTCCAAAACCTTCGCACTCTTGATATCATCCGTGAGGTCGAAGCCACGAGCATGTACCTCCTCAAGAGTCTCTCTCCGAGACTAGCGCCTAGCATACTCGGCAACACAGGACAATCTAACCTCAGCAGCGTCAGAAATTTCCTTTGCCCGAGTGTTAGCGGCTTCAGCGTTGGCTCGATAGGAGGACACGAGCGCCTCTGCCTCGGATGTGGCCCTTGCAAGCTCAGCGACCAACCGAGTCTCGAGCTCTTCAACCTTATGGGCACGGGCCAAGTTCTCCTCCTTCACACTTTGGAGTTGACGCTCAACCGAAGACAGTTGGGCCCGAACCGCATCTTTCTCCGAGGCGAGATGGTCAATGTTCTGCTTCCACTCCAAAGTCTCTACCTCTTTCATCTTGGCCTCCTTACAAAGATGCTCAACCAATTCAGCCTTCTACTGAACCTGCTGGATCAAAGTGTTAGTCGCCAATATCAAGTTAATACATAACAAGCTCCCAAAAATTTACATTACCCGTTCAATGAGCTCGGCCTGATATTGATGAGCTCTTGTCAGCTCGGCTCCAATACTCATGATCTCCTCTTCTTTTTGCACATAGAGGAGTTTGAGGGCGTCTTTCTCCTCCGTAAGCCTTTTGAGATCAGCCTCACATTAGGCCAGCTCAGCTCGGTATTTGGAGGATGCTTCTCGATGAAGTGCCGTAGCCTGTACAGAAAGGAAGGAAATCAGACTTAGAGAAATAGGAACAAACGCAAGCATGGTAACATAGGCTAAAACTCACTTGGTTCAGAAGCCGTTGAGCCTCATAAGAAATGAGTGATGCGTCCAGGTAGGAAACATCATTGACCCCCAGCAGTCGTGAAATATATCATCCCCTTCATGGGCCGTCCCCACAACGGGGGTCCCCATGGATCGGGCATCCCGAAACTGCCCCTCAAAGAACATGGGGCTGGGCGGCGAATCATCAATATTAATTGCCCCGAGCGAGTCACTTGGGGCATTATCTTCTCTTTGAAGGGCCTCAGAACTAGACCCTTCGGGCACACCCGCCGGTTGCTCATCACGGCAGGAGGCATCATCAACATCCGATGACTCTGCTCGAACCTTCCTCCGAGATCACCTCGGTCTGCGGCTGAACCTCCTCAACCATCACCGGCTCAGAAGTTCTCAAAGTTTCGATGCCTTCCCTCTTCTGAGCCACCAGCAGGCAATCGGCGTCTTCTCCCTTCTCGTCTTCATCTCGTAGCGTTTGGACTACATCGGCAGATAGAATGGTGGGATCAGTCTTTGACTTTCGAGCCCTTCTTTTCCTGGGCTTTGGGGTATCTGGAGGTGAGGCCCTTCTCCTTTTCTTGTCTTTGGTCGGCTTCGGGACCTTCTCTTCCCCGGGGGGAGGCGGCCTCAGGGCGACATTATCTCCAAGACTTGTATGAGAAGAAATCAAGTTAAAAAGAAGTATTTCACAGGAAAGCATCAAACACAGACAGGGGAACTTACCATGATTTTTGGCCTCCCATCGACCCTTGGCCAAATCTCTCCACGATTACTCAGCATACGAAGAGGTTGAAACCAGTTGTCGAACCCATCCTGTAAGGTCCGAGACTGCACCAGGAAACCAGGGGGAAGCTGCACCATAAAGAAGAATATAGATGAGAAGAGGTAAAGGAAACATAACAAGTAATCAAATGTTATCGGTGAGGTTCTACTTACGCTTCATGTTCCATTCTTCGGTGAATGGCATCTTCTCGGCGGGGATTAAGTCGGAGGTCCTGACTCGAAAAAACCGGCTCATTCATCCTCGGTCCTTGTCCTTGTCTATGCTTGAGAATAGCACCTTCGTGGCCCGGTGCTGAAGCCTTATCAATCTACCCCGATAAAGACGGGGGCTGTATAGCCTAATGAGATGATCGAGGGTGAAAGACATTCCCTAGACCTTGATCGAGAAGAATCTGAGCAAAATGACAATGCGCCGAAAAGAGGGGTAGATCTGGCCTAGGGTTACCCTGTATTGGTGGCAGAAGTCGATTATCACAGGATCGATGGAACCCAGTGTGAAAGGGTAAGTATACACAGTTAAGAACACTTTCACATGAGTGGTGATGTCCTCCTCGAGGGTAGGAATCACCACCTCTTTATTCTCCTAGTGCCAGTCTTTTTTCACCTGCTCGAGATTGCCTTCGGATATCGAACAAATATATCTAGACATGGGCTCGCATCGGCCAGGAACCGAAGAGGGTTTTTGGACTTTAAAGTCGGAAGTAAGTTCACATGGCCCGGGGATGCACTCTTCAATACGTGGCTCCATCGGTATTTTGTCACCGGCCGGCAGCGATGAGGAGGCCTTTTCTTCTTGAGGAACGGTCTTTGATGTTTTTGCCATTGCTATATGAGGTTTAAGGAAGAAGAATGCGGAATTTGTGTTTTCATAAGAGATTGGCAAACGGAAACCGGCAAAGTTGATGAACTTGAAGAGAATAGAATAGCTTTTGAAGATTAGAAGAAGTTTTAAAGTAAAGTTTGAGAAGCTGATGAACGTGGTCTATTTATAATAGCCACTTTGATGGTTTGAAAGCACTGGTGGCCGACCACCAACTAGCATTAATTAATGACCTTGGGAATTGTGCATACGCGATGCTTCAATTGCTTATGTCGCTTATATCACGATGTTGACGTCATAATTGATCGAGGTATTAAATCAAAGTGTCAAATTCTTTTATTCTTGTTACACTCCAAAAAATGAGGGGGCTATCTGTATACGGTCGAAATCGAGCATACCCGATTTCATTGGCAGAGGAGTTGCCTCGAGGGTAACCTCATAATAGATCGGGCTCGAGCTCGAATATAAAACATCAAGCCTGGAGATCGAAGTGTTCATTAAGATCGAGGCCAGAAACAATCGACATCAATCATGACTGGCTTCGAGTAAGGCGTAATAACGGAATGGCGAGATATCAGTAACCGGTCGAAGATCAAAGCAGAAATCCCGAAACATATCAAATCAAAGCGGTTATTAGTGCCAATGATGGGATCTACTTCCGTCATTAGAGTTGCACCTTATTTAAGATTCTTCTATTATATAAAGAGGGATCTCATTCACCTGTGAGATAGACAATCATTATTCACTGATAAGAATATACACATACGTTGCTTTCTTTGTTTTACTTACTGTTCATCGATGTTTGTTCCATTCTTTACTATTCTTATTAACTAACCTGAGCTTTTTAATAAGGTTCAATAGCTCGAGACTCGGTTGGCCGCTGAGCTTGCAAGGGCCACATCCGAGGCAAAGGCACTCGTGGCCTCCTACCGAGCCGACGCTGAAGCCGCTAACACTCGGGCAAAGGAAATTTCGGACGCTACTGAGGTTAGATTGTCCCGTGTTGCCAAGTATTCTAGGCACCAGTCTCGGAGAGAGACTCTTGAGGAGGTACATGCTCGTGGCTTCGACCTCACGGCTGATATCGAGAGTGCAAAGGTTTTAGAGGATGAGGTCGGAGCTTTGCTTTCCAATGATGAAGACTATACGAGTGGATCCGAGAACAGAGGAGATGAAGATAAAGCTCTCGAATATGCGGCTCCCGAGGCGGACTAGGCACTTAGGATTGTTTTCTCCTTTTTTTGTGTGTAAGATTCTATGTGGTCTATGTAAATACTTTTCATATATAAAAGATTCCTTTTCTTTTCGTTTCGTCTCCGATTTCTGATTTATGATAAATTATGTTTTGCCTTTGCCTTGTGAAAACTTTATTGCAATCGGATTGATGTAGCCTCTATAATCGAGTGAGCAATAGCTCGAACTCAGAGTAGAACAAACCCTTAGGTTTTTTAGTTAAGCGAGGGCGAGTCTCCGAGCTCAATAATATGTTCGGAATTTTGATTTCGGATGGCTTGATCGAAGCCGTAATTGTACTGTTTTTATAGCCGAGTTCGAGTAAGTTTTGAACTTACAGTAACAGACCCCTTAAGATTTTATATCAAATAATGATGAATCCTCGAGTTATATTCAAGTCAGTTTTATTTGAGCGCGGAATAGTGGAACCCTTAGGTCCGAATTGAGTGAGAACAAAATCTCGAACTCTAAGTGTATTGGCCCTTAGGCTGTTTAGATTGAGCCGATATGGCCTCTAAAATATGGCTATTTTTTCCCCTTTTCGGCTTAGAAGACTTAGTAAAAACTTTCTTTATGCCTTAACATGTATTTTTTACCCATTGGGCTTTTTGAGGGTTTGATGTCGATTGAAACCCCTTTACTTTTTGTGCCTTAGCACGTTGGTGTTAAGATAACTTGATACCTCTTAAGATTTTTCGAGGGTTGATTTCATCGAAGCCCTTTTGATTATTTGCCGAGGGTAGCCTTTTTTAATCGGTTTTTCAAAGAATTCGAAGGCCTATTTTTATTGCGGGATTCGAACATCTTCGAGCCGCCTTAATTTGACCATAGCCTTTCGGTATGCCTCTTGGGCTTATTTCCCAATAACACTTTGAACTTGATCGAAGTGTTAGTCCCCGAGAGTGATGTCCTTGGCCTATAGATCGAGGGGTACCTCTTTGTGGTCTTATGAATTTGAGTTTAGATTACTCGAATATGTCGATCGTCGACGGCAGTCCCCGAGTGTACGAGGTATATTTGCACTTGGCCCTTGAGCCATTTCTCACAAAATCATAAGTATGGAGCTTGTATAGTAGAAAATTATCTTTGAGACACAAGATGTTTAATATAGAAAGAATGCTTCTTTGTATAATTTATGCATGCATACATGATTTGCCATTGGGGCTCGACTAATCTATATGGACACGGTTCATTCGACCATTTGGCCCATTACAAAGTTTCTCTATCGAGACCCTATGACACGAAATATTTTCCTCGAAAGTGTAACAACCGAGGGTGATGCCCCCCAGTATTCGAGGTTGATTGTAAAGAAGCCTTGGATACTGTTGAATTGTCCTCAGGTAGCACATAATTGTTGCCTCGTTAAAAACCTTGCCGGAATAACCCACTTGGGACAAAAACCGATCTAAGGGAAAAAGAGTGCAACGCGTGCTTTAAAACCTGAGGTCTCGATGTCTTGGATCGAACACCTGCATTAAGTTAGTGTCGAATATATAAATGAAAAATGGGGATAAAGTCATACATTGGCAATAATACCGTTTGAGAAGCGATATGTTCCAATTATTTGGCAGTTGTTCGCCGTCTATTGTGCCGAGCTTATAAGATCCCTTTCCGACGATGTCGAGGACTTGGTAGGGTCCCTCCCAATTTGGGCCGAGCTTTCCTTCATTAGGATCTCGAGTGTTGATGATGACTTTCCTCAGGACTAAGTCTTCGACTCTGAAATGGCGAAGGTTGGTTCTCCTATTGTAGTATCTTTCGATTCGTTGCTTTTGTGCAGCCATTCGAATGAGTGTGGCTTCTCGTTTTTCATCCAATAATTCGAGGCTACTATTCATTGCCTTGTGATTTTGACTCTTCTGTTGTATGTCGAAACCTGGCACTTGGTTCCCCGACTTTGACTGGAATCAAGGCTTCAGAGCCATATACTAAGGAGAATAGGGTTGCCCCCGTACTAGACTTTGATGTTGTTAGATATGCCCAAAGGACTTCGGGTAGAATTTCTCTTCATTTCCCCTTAGCGTCGTTCAACCTTTTATTTAGGTTTTGAATGATAGTCTTGTTCGTTGATTCGGCCTGTCCGTTCCCACTAGGGTGATATGGCATTGATAATATCCTTTTTATTTTGTGGTCTTCGAGGAATTTTGTCACTTTGCTGCAGATACATTGTTTTCCATTGTCACACACTATTTCGGCGAGTATCCCAAATCGACTTACGATGTGATCCCAGATGAAGCCTATAACCTCTTTCTCTCTCACTTTCTCGAACGCCTGTGCTTCAACCCATTTAGAGAAATAGTCTGTCATAAATAAAATGAACTTAGCTTTACCTGGGGCCGATGGTAGAGGGCCGACTATATCCATTCCCCGTACCATGAATGGCCATGGGGATAGGACTGAATGAAGTTGTTCTCCGGGCTGATGGATCATCGGTGCAAACCTTTGACATTTATCACATTTTCGAACAAACTCCTTAGTGTCTTTTTCCATGCTATCCCATTAGTATCCTGCTCTAAATGATTTTGTGAATCAGTGATTCAGCGCCGGAGTGGTTCCCACAAGTTCTTTCATGGACCTCTAGTAAAACATAATCGGTGTCTCCTGGTCCTAAGCATACTGCCAATGGTCCATCGAATGTCCTTCTGTATAATGTACCATCTTCAGCTAATGTGAATCGAGCAACTTTGGTTTGTAGGGCCCTCAACTTTTTAGGGTCCGATAGGAGCTTTCCGTGCTTTAAGTATTCAATATATTTATTCCTCCAATCCCAGGTTAAGCTTGTAGAGTTTATCTCGGCATGACCTTCCTCGATCACGAATCTCGAGTGTTGAATGACAGTGCCCGAGTTGATCTCATCTTCCTCGACCGATGACCCCAAATTTGTAAGTGCATCGGCATCACTGTTTTGTTCTCGAGGTACATGCTGCAAAGTCCATTCCTTGAAACGGTGCAAAGTTACTTGCAGTTTGTCCAAATACCTTTGCATTCTATCCTCTCGAACTTCGAAGGTTTTGTTTACTTGGTTCACCACCAGTAAAGAGTCACACTTGGCTTCAATGACTTCTGCTCCCAAGCTTTTAGCTAGCTCGAGACCTGCAATCATAGCCTCGTACTCGGCCTCATTGTTAGTCAACCTAGAAGTTTTGATAGATTACCTAGTAGTGCTACCCGTGGGCGGCTCCAAAATGATGCCTAGACCGGACCCCTTCACATTCGAAGCACTGTCTGTGAAGAGGGTCCATACCCCCGATGATGTACCCGATTTTAATAAGAGTTTCTTTTCAATTTCGGGTACGAGGGTTGGCATAAAATCGGCCACGAAGTCCGCTAAAATTTGAGACTTGATGGCCGTCCGGGGTTGATATTAGATATCGTACCCACTGAGTTCGACAGCCTATTTGGCCAATCGGCCCGACAGTTTGGGCTTGTGCAAAATATTACGAAGTGGGTAAGTGGCTAATATGCATATGGGGTGACATTGAAAGTATGGTCTTAACTTTCTATAGGCGCTTATCAGTGCAAGTGCCAATTTCTCTAAGTGTGGATATCTAGTTTCTGCTTCTCCTATGGTTCGACTTACATAATAAATAGGAAATTGCGTACCTTGATCTTCTCGAACTAGGACACCACATATCGCGTTGTCCGATACTGCCAAGTACAAGTAAAGTTTCTCATCTGCCTTTGGAGTGTGAAGCAGTGGTGGGCTCGATAGGTATCACTTTAATTCCTCTAACGCCTTTTGGCATTCCGGGGTCCAGGCAAAATCGTTCTTCTTTTTGAGTAGAGAGAAAAATCTGTGGCTTCGATCCAACGACCTCAAAATGAATCGGCCTAAGGAAGCTATCCGTCCAGTTAGCCTCTGCACGGCTTTTACACTATCCACGATGGTGATGTCTTCGATGGCCTTGATTTTATCGGGGTGATATCGATCCCCCGATTCGATACCATGAAGCTAAGGAACTTGCCCGAACAGACCCCGAAGGCACATTTATCGGGGTTGAGCTTCATGTTATATTTCCTTAAAATCTCGAACGTTTCCTGCAAATGAGCCAAATGGTCCTCTGCGTGCAGGGACTTAACTAGCATGTCATCAATATAAACTTCCATTGATTTACCTATTTGTTATTCGAACATTTTATTTGCTAGGCGTTGGCAAGTAGCTCCTGCATTTTTAGCCCGTAGGTCATTACATTATAACAATATGTTCCATACTTGGTGATAAATAAAGTCTTTTATCGATCCTACGGGTTCATTTGGATTTGATTGTACCTAGAATAGGCATCGAGAAAAGTAAGGATCTCGTGGCCGGCCGTGGCATCAATCATGTGATCGATGTTAGGCAGTGGAAAAGAATCTTTGGGGCACGCCTTGTTTAAATCCTTATAATCTACACCCATTCTAAGTTTGTTCCCTTTTTTAGGGACTACAACTATATTGGCTAACCATTCAGGATATTTCACCTCCCGAATAGACCCTATTTTGAGAAGTTTAGTTACCTCGTCCTTTATGAATGCATGCTTTACCTCGGACTGGGGTCTTCTCTTTTGCTTCACCGGTTTGAACCTAGAGTCCAAGCTTAGCCGATGCGTCGTTATCTCCGGTGGGATCTCTGTCATGTCTAAATGGGACCAAGCAAAACAATCTATGTTATTAATAAGAAATTGAATAAGCTTTTTCCTGAGTTCGGGGGTTAATCCCGTTCCCAGGTATACCTTTCGGTCGGGCAGGTACTCGATCAATATAACATGTTCCAGCTCTTCAACTGTTGATTTGGTGGCGTCAGAATCTTCGGGAACATTAAAAGTTTGAGGGGTCTGAAAATCCTCCTCTTCTTCTTCTATCTCCTACTTACCCGATTCGGTCGAGGCTGGTGGCTGTGATTACTATTTGACTTCCTGTTTACCTTTGATGCTCGACCTTTTCGAGGTTGATAGTGTCGATATTGGTGTTACCTCATCGACCGCAAACATTTCATTTGCAGTATGCTGTTCCCCGTATACTTTTTTTACGTCGTCCGACATCGGGAATTTCATCATTTGGTGGAGAGACGAAGGGACTGCCCTCATATTGTGGATTCAAGTCCTTCCGAGCAGGGCATTGTACCTCATGTCGCCCTCAATTACGTGGAACTTGGTATCTTAAATGGTTCCAGCCACGTTCACCGGTAGAATAGTCTCCCCTTTAGTTGTTTCACTAGCCATATTGAAGCGGTTTAAGACCCGAGCTACGGGCACGATTTGATTTTGCAGGCCGAGCTTCTCCACGACCCTCGATCGGATGATATTCGCCGAGCTACCTGGATCCACTAAAACATGTTTAACTTGAACTTTATTTAATAAGATAGAAATTACCAGAACGTCGTTGTGGGGCTGAGAAATGCCTTCTGCTTCTTCGTTGTTGAATGATAAAGTGCCTTCGGGTACATAATCTCGATTTCGTTTTTTCCTAGTGATTGATACCTTAGTGCATTTGAATATGGGTCCCTGTGGAATGTCGACCCCACCGACGATCATATGAATGACATGTTAGGGTTCCTCCTGTTCATTTTTTCCTGTTGCCGTCCCTTTCTCTGAAATAATTCTCGGCTCGATCGATGAGGAACTTTCGAAGGTGGCCGTCATTGAATAGATGGGCTACCTCCTCCCATAATTGCCTACAATCCTCGGTCTTGTGACCATGCGTGCGATGACACTTGCACATCAAATTTGGGTTTCTTTGGGAAGGATCGGTTTGTATGGGTATGGGCCACCTAATATCTCTAATCCTTCCGATTGTCGATACAATGTCCAATGTATCAATGCTAAAGTTATATTCCGATAACCGAGGTGCCTCTGTAGGATCGGAATACTTATCAAAACCACTTTTTCTCATAAGTCCCTGAGAATTCTGTCCTCGATCACTTCTTCGTTCGTTCCTGGCGGAATTGCATCCTGAACCATTGTTTCTTCGATCTGCGGTATATGGTTGATATCGGTCTCTGGTCGACCTTGGCTCCCTGTCAACATCCCTCTAGTTTTTAACTGCCGACCTGTTTGGATGTACCGAACCGGAAGGGGCTCTTAATTGGTCGTCCTCGACCCTGATCTTCGATTGATATCGATTGTGCACATCTGTCCAAGTTACAATTGGATGCTCGATCAAATTTTATTTCAACTGACGTGATGCTATCGAACTCTGTTCGTTCAACCCTTGGGTTAAAGCTTGAACGACCCAATCATTTGTGACCGGTGGAAACTTCATGCGTTCCATTTGAAATCGGGACATGAACTCCATCAGCATTTCATTATCTCTTTGTCTTACCTTGAAAAGGTCCGATTTCCTCGTTGCGACCATTATGGCCCCGGCGTGTGCCTTTACCAAAGAATCTGCTAACATGGCAAATGAGTCGATGGAATTTGGTGGCAGGTTGTGATACCAAATCATTGCTCCCTTCGAAAGGGTCTCTCTGATTTTTTTCGACAGCACAGATTCGATTTCATCATCTTCTAAGTCGTTACCCTTGATGGCGCATGTATATGAAGTAACATGCTCATTAGGATCGGTGGTCCCATTATATTTGGGTATGTCTGGCATACGAATCTTCTTTGGAATAGGCTTCAGAGCCGTACTTGGAGGAAACGACTTTTATACAAACTTCTTCGAATCCATCCCTTTGAAGATTGGCAGTGCCCCCGGTATCTGATCAACTCGAAAGTTATATGTCTCCACTTTGTTTTATCGTTGGCTTCGATTCTCTTCTCCCCTGATTCAATTCTTTTGGTGAGCTCCTCGAGCATTTTCATTACCGCAGGATCAGACCCCAATTCGTTACCATTCAACCTTTTCGGTACTGGCTCGGTACGGCGAGTAATTTTCGGCTCGACCCTATTCGGAGCTCTACGTTGATTTTGTAACTGAGCAATAGCAGCTTGCTGAGCCTGAAGCATCTCGAATATCACTTGGAGACTGACTCCTTCGTCTCCTCCGCCCTGTGTTCCTTGGCCACTAGATCGGCCTTCTCTGTGTACACTCCCATCGAGATCTGCGCCTAGGTCCGCATTTAGAGCAATGTGCAAACTGACATCGACTGGGTTGGTAACCGGTGCTCCCCCCGAGATTAGCCTGTGGCACCTCGCTCTTGGAGCAATCACATTTTCATTTTGATCGTGGAATCTGAGGCTATTGTAATCGTGTGTGGATGCGTTTTGTGAGTTAGACATGTTTTAACCTGAAAGCAAAGATACTTGACAAGAACAAGCGTAAAATAGTGTGTTTTACCAGAATCAGTACTGAACAATCAGTATTATCCTTAGCCCCACGGTGGGCGCCAAATTGTTTACCCTAAAAATTGAGTAACAATTAAACTTATATTGTGATTTTAAGGATATGTGATTTAAACCAGTACCAATTGATAAACAACGAATTAAATAGATAAATTGGACAATAAAATAAATCAAATTGGTCTGCAAACAATGCCTCAACCTCGATTCGAGATAGTCTCGAGGTTAGTTAATAAGAACAGTAGAGGATGGAACAAACAGCGATGAACAGTAAGTAAAATAAAGAAAGGAGCGTATGTGTATATTCTTATCAGTGTATAATGATTGTGCCCCTCACAAGTGAATGGGATCCCTCTTTATATAATAGAGGAATCCTTAATAAGGTACAGCTTTAATAACAGAAGTAGATCCCATGATTGGCACTAATAACCGCTTTGATTTGATCTGTTCTAGAATTTTCGCCGTGATCTTCGACCGATTACTAATATCTCGTCATTCCGTTATTACGCCTTACTTGAAGTCAGTCATGCTTGATCTCGATTGTTTTCGGCCTCGATCTCAATGAACACTTCGATCTCCAGGCTTGATGTTCTATATTCGAGCTCGATCCCGATCTATTATGAGGTTACCCTCGAGGCAACTCCCCTGCCAATGAAATCGGGTATGCCCGATTTCGACCGTATACAAGGATCTCGGTTATCTTTTTCAGAAAGAGTTTTCTTCCATCTTCTCCTCAATGCTAGTATTTTTTCCTCTTCTAGAACTCGCAAAAAGAAATGGCGATACGCCTCACGGTGGCGCCGGGACGTTGTGAAGCAGGGATATTAAGACTTTAAATGTTGAAGAATTTCAATCTACTAAGCAGAAATTACAGATGAAGCTACATAAGACTTTAAAAATTTTGCAAATTGCAGTAAGAACAATATTGCAAGGATTGAAAAATAAGAAGTAAAGGAAGGGTTTTTGTACTTATAGACGTAGAAAAATAATTGCCTCGGTAACAACAGATGATAGAGCTTCAATCAGATTTCTCCATGTGTCTCGGCATTAAATAGAAACTACACACATCACTTCAAATTTTGAATAATTGCCACGTGGTATGACCATATTTTACCAATATAATTGCTTTTGTAAACTAACAATATCATTTGGAGCAGAATCTTATATAAAGTGAATGTTATTGAAAAGTGTTATAAAATAAAAACAGTTAAGTAAAGACAAGTATAGAGAGAAACTGATATATTATTCAAACTTCAAACTTATGTACATAATGAACTGAATTCTCCTCTATTTATAGAAGAAAGAAAGCTGTTGTGTAAGCTGCTACTGCAAGCTGCTGTATAAGCTGCTATGTAAACTGCTTGTAAGCTGCTACTCTAAGCTGTTGTGCCAGATATAGATAATCTTCTACCATGGGTAATATTTATCCATAACGGAATACCAAAAGGATAAGCTTCTTCAGGAGGCTTATTTCCAATAGAGTAATAAATAGATAAATATATTTATGGCGGAGTCTCATATGGATAAGCTTCTTCAGGAAGCTTATTGACAACGGAGTACTAAATGAACATCCATAATATAATATATTTATAACGCTCCCCCTTAGATGTTCATTAAAAGGTATTGTGCCCCGTTAAAACCTTACTAGGAAAAAACCATGTGGGAAAACATCCTATTGAAGGAAAAAGAGTACACATATTTAGTAATACGCATTGCTAGCCTTATTAAAAAACTTATAAGGAAAACCCTGTGGGAAAAAACCTTAGTAAGGAAAAAAGAGTACATCGCGTATTTTACTGCCCCTGATGAAAATCTTGTTTCAAATATTTGAGTTTCCGTATTCCAATCTTGTATACCATCTTCTAAGAAGTTGAAGTTATTAAAGGTTTAGTGAATAAATCTGCCGGATTGTCACTTGAACGGATTTGTTGCACATTAATGTCACCATTTGTCTGAAGATTGTGTGTGTAGAATAATATTGGTGAAATGTGTTTCGTTCTATTTCCTTTTATAAATCCTCCCTTAAATTGGGCTATGCATGCAACATTGTCTTCGTATAAAATTGTGGGTCTTTTCTCACATTCCAAACCACATTTTTCTCGAATAAAATGAATTATTGATCTCAACCATACGGATTCCCTACTTGCTTCATGAATAGCTATTATTTCAGCATGTTTTGAAGAAGTAGCAACAATAGATTGCTTTGTGGATCGTTATGATATGATAGTACCTCCACATGTAAAAACGTACCCGGTTTGAGATCTAGCTTTATGAGGATCAGATAAATAACATGCATCTGTATAACCAACAAGATATGTACTATCTTTGTTAGCATAAAACAAACCCATATCAAGAGTTCCCTTTAAATATCGCAATATATGCTTAATCCTGTTCCAATGTCTCAGTGTAAGAGAATGACTATATCTTGCTAGTAAATTAACAGATAATGCTATGTCAGGCCTTGTAGCATTAGCAAGATACATTAGTGCACCAATTGCACTGAGATAGGGTACTTTGGGACCAAGGAGTTCCTCATCCTCTTCTGGAGGTCGGAACAAATCTTTATTCACTTCAAGTGATCGAACAACCATTGGTGTACTCAATGGGTGCGCTTTGTCCATGTAAAAGCATTTTAAGACCCTTTTTGTATAGGCAGATTGATGGATAAAGATCTCGTCTGCTAAATTTTCAATTTGTAGATCAAGACAAAGTTTTGTCTTTCCAAGATCTTTCATCTCAAATTCTTTCTTAAGATATTCAATTGCCTTTTGGAGTTCTTCTGAAGTTCCAACAAGATTTATGTCATCAACATAAACAACAAGTATAACAAATTCTGAAGCCATTTTCTTTATAAAAATACATGGACAAATAACATCATTTATGTAACTCTCTTTCAGAAAATATTCACTGAGGCGATTATACCACTTGCGCCCAGATTGCTTTAAACTGTACAAAGATCTTTGTAATCTGATTGTGTACATTTTTCGAGATTTTGAGTATGCTTCGGGCATTTTAAATCCTTCAGGGATTTTCATGTAAATTTTATTATCAAGTGACCCGTACAGATAAGCTGTAACCACATCCATTAGATGTATTTCAAGCCTTTCACGTAAGGCTAAACTGATGAGATATCGAAATGTTATGGCATCCATAACGGGTGAATATGTTTCTTCATAATCGACTCCAGGTCGTTGTGAGAATCCTTGTACAACAAGGCGAGCCTTGTATCTTTCAACTTCATTTTTATCATTTCTTTTTTCGCACAAAAACCCATTTATGACCAACTGGTTTTATACCAGCAGGTGTTTGGACTACTGGTCCAAAGACCTCTCTTTTAGCAAGTGACTTCAATTCCGATTGAATTGACTCTTGCCATTTTGCCCAATCAGATCTTTGTCGACATTCTTCAACAGATCAGGGTATTCTCACTATCTTGCATAATGTTAAGTGCAATATTATATGCAAAAATATTATCCACCACTATTTCAGATTGATTTAAATTAATCCCATCACCAGTTGAACTTATTAAAATTTCTTCACTCGAGTCTCGGGTTCATTGATTTCTTTAGGAATCTCAGAACTAATCAGATCTTGGGTCTCTTCAGGAGATCCCTTCATAATATCATTTTGATCATTTGTCGATTTTCTTTTTCTAGGATTTCGATCCTTAGAATCCAAAGGTCTACCACGCTTCAGGCATGCTTTAGGTTCACTATCTCTCATGCTAGTAGATGGTCCTGCTGGGACATCAATTCGGATAGGCACATTCTCTACAGGGATATGCAACTTAGTTATCCTTTTCAAATTAGTAAATGCGTCTGGCATTTGATTTGCTATATTTTGTAAATGGATGATCTTCTGGACCTCCTGATTACATATAGGGGTA